>WNWK01012722.1:0-58373 GCA_009830355.1 Cherax destructor | reverse complement strand
ATCTACTGTGGTGCTAGTTTGTAACATTGGTTTTTGTGTGTCCTTGTCTACACCTGTTTCCCCACTGGAGCTCCTGTCCCCCTTCAGGTCACCATCATTTATTTCTCCATTTTTACAGTTACTGTCTACCAGGGCACCATCTGTACCAAGGGCAATAGCACCATCTGGCCCAGATTTTTTACTTTCCCAACTGTTATAGAGTGCTGTCATGTTTTTTATGAAGGTCAATTTGATGTTGTCATCTTTTAACATCAATGTGATTTTATTCCACAGTTCGGTCTCATTTGGGCATACCCAAAAACACTTCCCTGGTTTAATATCTCTTGTAGTTGATTCCTGAATGCTAGCACAAGGGGCATGGCTCCATTTACCACAGAAGTTGCATGTAATCCATCCAGTGGAACGTTTGTTTGTTTGGTTGCATATTACACAGGATTTCATGATTGATTTTGTTGGTTGTTTTACTGTATATTCTACTAATAGCTTCCCTGAAGTGGTGATCCGTCTATTTGTATCGTATCTATTTTATTTGCATGTGTAAGTGTTTGGACAATCTTACCACTTTAAGTTATTGTTATTGTTTGGGTGTTTGATAAGGCCACCTAAAACCCCGTCCGCTTATTGGATCCGGACAAGGATACCAGTTTTGAATCCGGACATTGGTTCCCTTATTTCTTGGATCTGACGCAATCCAGTATCACTTATTTAATGGATCCTGTACAATGCCTGCACTTTAAAGGAGGGGTTTGGTATATTGGCTGTTTGAAGTGACACCTAAACTGTTGCATCTGAGTGCCTCTGCAAAGACAGTGGCTATGTATGAATGATGGTGAGAGTGTTGAATGATGATGAAAGTATATTCTTTCTTTTGGGGTTTTTCATTCTTTTTGGGTCACCCTGCCTTGGTGGGAAGCGGCCGACGTGTTAAAAAAAATAGTGATTTTCTTTGTGCCTACTATTTTACTTGTGTATCTACCCTTGTATCTATACTATATGTATACTCACAGGCATAAAGCATTATCATTATCATTGTTTGATTTTACGGGGTTATCTTGGGTTAAATCTACTTAGTGTGCTTGTGGCTGAATTCCACTGTTAGTATCATGAAACTGTAATAAATTTGGTATGAATAAGTCATCTTCATGCCACTTTCACACCCTGTTTGTTGGTAGGGAAGCTGGTGGTGCAACAACAGCTTCTGGTTTTATTGTTTACTTGTGTTAGACATGCTAGAATGTCAGACACAGTCATCACCTGTGTAGTTAACTATGATGCAGTTTGTGGCCGTAGATTTTTTTAAATGTGTGAATAGATTATAAAATACCCAAAGAGTTGTGATGAGGTAAAAAATATTGGCAAGTGGAAGAATTGAAGGAATGAAAAATTGTGTGTATGTACTAGTATGTTGGACACAGTCATCAGTTGCATACTACATAGTACAGTGGTACCTCGACTTACGATGGTCCCCAAACTCACCCTTGTATGTAAGTTTATTTTTTTAAATGCTTTTGTAAGTGTAATTTTGGGGGTCTAAAAGGACTAGTCTATTTTACAACATTTCTTAAGGAGATAAATTCGTTTGGTAATGACACTTGAACAGCATTCTGGAATGAAAAAATATCGTAAGTCGAGGTACCACTGTATGTTGGACACTGGCATCAGTTGCATACTAGTATGTTGGACACAGTCATCAGTTGCATGCTAGTACATTAGACATAGTTTAAAGGTTAAAATTAGTGAAGAGTTTTTATTCTTTCTTCCAGGGCACGTGATCTAGTGGCTAAGGATCTAAATGGCTACAGTGATCCATATTGTGTGGTGAAAGTTAGTGGAGAAGTTAAATATAGGACAAGAGTAAAAAAGAAGACATTGAACCCAGAGTGGGAAGAAACTCTCATGACTCATTTGCCTAAGCATCCAGATGCTTTAGCCATTGTGAGTACAGTATACATAAACTACAGTACTGCCTGAATATTTTTATTCTCTGTGGGTACAGTATTTCCCATCTGTCTATAAAATATGCAGTTAATATTATAAGTATCTTTAACATACATCATACATGTTTACAATCATCTCTGTTTCATTCACACTAATTCTTGCTAAGGCATATTCAATTTGTAGGAGACTGAATAATAAAAATAATGAATTTTTTATTCAGAAAAAAATGAGAAATGAGAGATGTTTTCAGTTGAGTTGTGGAAATTTCTCTTATTCAAATTTCTAAATAGAAGAAAAAATAATTAATTCCAATTTTAGGAATACATTTTCTTTAATTCAAATTTTATTAATTTAATTGTCTGCTGAAGTGCCCTAGGAACATCTGGAATATGTCATGCCTCTTTAACACCTAACCTTACCTCTCAGACCCCAGCAGGGTTCATCACAACCCTTTAAGCTCACCAGTTCTCTCAAGGATTGTTTGCTACTGTAGCTGTGACTGATATCACCTGGAAGCCTGGCAGAATATTATGTTCCAATGATCAATCATTTTTACTTGTCATCACTACTCTCTTTTTTTGATGGGCATATTTTTCTTTTGGTGGTTCCTCATTGGTTCAGTGCCAGGCTGGCTTTTGAGATCATCATTAGGAGATCGTCATTAGAACAGCATGCATGCTGTTTGAGTATAATATACTGGGAATGTGACCTGGACCAGCCTTTTGAATCATTTGCTTCGGAGGAACTAGAACTTTAAGGATGAAGAGGGCTTGTGTGTAGCCAAAATGCTGGACAGCTGCTGACTATGCAAGAATCAGCTCATTCTTGGTGGGGTTTCAGTCCATCCACCCTATCTAGTAATGTTTGTTCCCTGTTGGGGATGGGGACTGTACCAATGAGACATCTAGTTTCCATGCTTTCTCTTCTCTACTGCGGGGCCTTCATAATTCATTCCCAGGCCTCTCCGTCATTCAGGACCAACATCATTTGCATAAGCCTCAGCTGCCACTGCCTCCTTGACATTTTAGATCAGTGTTTGCTCTCTTCCGGTGAGCTTTGTCAGATCTCTCCCTTAGGACTTGATCTGACCATCCAACAGTTTCCATTCAGGGGCACCCTCTCCATCCCCTTCATTTCTACGCCACCTCCTGTGTGTGCATGAAGATCCTGAGTTTCATGCCTACCTTTTCTTACTGCAATGGCATTCTGGCTCTTATTTGTGAATGGTCTTGGATCCCATGTTTGCCAAAGGCTTCCAGGTCAGTGTTTCTACCAGTAGCCTATCTATGTGGTATTACTGTGTCTATGTGCAGACATGGAGGATGCCCAATGGCTCAACAGCTATGTTCCATGCTTAAGATGGCTCAGGAAGATGAGTTCACCCCTTCATATATTCAGTCATCTTGCAAGTTCAATCAATATTTTACGAAGGTGCATTTCTGTGCTAGTGGCCCAGAGGAGAGTCCATGGATTCCTCCACATTCCCCGCCTGTTATGGTTCAAATGCTGACTAGGAAGCAGAAAGGCTCCCCTCTGACATAGATTGTGACTATTAAACAACCCTAATGAACAGTGAAGTGGGGTCCTTACAGAGTGAGGCACAAAATTGATGCTACTGGGGTCTGAGAGGTGAGTTTTGGTATATATGAGGCATTAAGTATCTCTTCTAAACTCCCTGTGGCAAAAAATATTACTTTCATCAAAACTCAGTTTTTATTTATGAAAAATTACTACTAAGTGAAGTGAAACTAGTGAAATTTTAAGAAATGAGTAAAGACCCTATTCAATTAAACCAAAGAAAACACTTTAATCTTTGTCCATCAAATATGCTTGGGAGAAGGTAATCACTCAAGCATATTGCTTGGAGTCCCTTGACCCCACCAAATGGACACAATATGAGGAACAAGTACAGTGGTACCCCGACTTACGATGGTCCCCAAACACACCCTTTTATGTAAGATTATTTTTTTAAATGCTTTTGTAAGTGTAATTTTGGGGGTCTAAAAGGACTAGTCTATTTTACATAATTTCTTATGGAGATAAATTCGTTTGGTAATGGCACTTGAACAGCATTCTGGAATGAAAAAATATCGTAAGTCGGGGTACCACTGTATCTCTTTGACATACCTCGTGTACCATTCAACCTATGCAAAAACTCCATCTAGATACCTGTCTCATATTTGTGATTGTAATGAATTATCCAACCTTAGAGTTTATTCTAGGTCTCAATATAAGTTCTGATTAGTTTGCCTAAAATGCATTTGCATAATTAGTGGCTATTTTTGGAGGCTTGTATTGTATTAATTTTTTTTTTCAGCAAACCGACCGTATCCCACCGAAGCAGAGTGGCCCAAAAAGAAAAATGAAAGTTTCTCTTTTTAACTTTAGTAATGTACAGTGGACCACCGAGTAACGTAAAAACTTCATTCCAGAAGCCTGCTCAAGTGTTATTACCGAACAAATTTACTCCCTTAAGGAATAATGTCACGTAGGTTAGTCTATTTCAGACCCCCAAAAATACACTTCCACAAGCACTTACAATATTATACTTACATAATTGTACGATTTCCGGGGTGTTCGTTACTTGGGGGGTCCACTGTATATAGGAGAAGGGGTTACTAGGTCCTTGCTCCTGGCATGCTAGTTGCCTCTTACGACGCGCATGGCTTACGGAGGAAGAATTCTGTTCCACTTCCCCATGTAGAATTGTATTAAATTACAGTAGACCGTCGTTTAACACGGTAGTACGTTCCTAAAAAGGCTGTGGTAGTTAAAACCGTGTTAAACAAACTGAAGAACTTATGGGAAAAATAGGGTTACGTTCCTATGAGCCCCCAAAAAGCCAAACAACTTTTTTTTTAGACCAACAGATCTTACAAAAATAAAAGTGAATATATAATTGTAGTTCATTGTTGTGATATATTATGTTTTTGCTGCTTAAGACTACAAATGCAACAGAAATAATAGTATTTCTTACCTTAAATTGTGGGTGCTGGTGTTTGTCGATCATTGTGAAGAAAGTGGAGAGTTATGCTGTGGCCCTACTAGACTGAGGTGGATGGTAGAGGTTCTGGTACTGAAGTCGATGGTTGTACTGGAGTGTGCATAAATTCTATAATGGATTTCTGGGCTATTTTACCCCACAGTACATTATACAGCTGACGATAAGGTATCAGCTGCAATGGACAATGTTTCAGAGCACCGCTTCTAGATTTGTCAGGGTCCTCCTTAGTGAAAAAGTCTAAATTTAAGTCAGTCAGTAAATCAGTCAAGTCAGTCAGAAAATCAGTCAAGTAAGGAAATCAGTCAAATCAGTCAGTAAATCAGTCAAGTCAGTCAGTAAATCAGTCAAGTCAGTCAGTGAAGTCAGTAATTCAGTCAGTGAAGTCAGTAAGTCAGTCAAGTCAGTCAGTTAGTCAAGTCAGCCAGTCAAGTCAGTTAGTCAGTTATTCATCACACAAACTCATATATTTACCTCATCCTTTTTAATTGTACAAACTGACACTTCATTAAGGCCTCAGGCTATCTCTTGTCTAATACAGTGGACCCTCGCCATTCGAATTTAATCCGTTCCAGGAGCTTGTTCTTAACGTGAAATGTTCGAAAGGCAATTTAATTTTTCCCATAAGAAATAATGGAAATATAATTAATCCGTTCCTGCTGTCAGGAGGCATGACAAAATAGTACTTCACTGTGAAGCTATTATCAACTCGACAGCTTATTTATCTATCACAATTCATCTAATATGACATAATAAACAATATAAATAACATAAAAACCTGATATACACTCTAGAATGAATAAAATATGTATGTCATTACGAATGTGGTGGCTGGGAAGGATGGTGGTGGCGAGCATTCTCGCTACAGCTGTGAAAACATCTTCCCATTCTTTCCTCCTTCAGACGTGTTAGTATAAGAGAAAATGGAGTTTGTAATGCTATCTGCATTAGATCACTTCCAGTCAGCTTCAAGTAGTGAACAGAAATCGTATGTGTCAGGCTGGTAACAGCAACAACAACAACTGGTTTGTTTACAAAACTCCCTCCCGAACCTTCATTTAATCTTGTTTACTCACCACTGCCTCTACCACCACTGCTTCTCACCACTGCCTCTCACCACTGCCTCTACCACTGCCTCTCACCACTGCCTCAACCACCACTGCCTCAACCACCACTGCCTCAACCACCACTGCCTCTCACCACTGCCTCTACCACTGCCTCTACCACTGCCTCTCACCACTGCCTCTCACCACTACCTCTCACCACTGCCTCACCACCACTGCCTCACCACTGCCTCTACCACTGCCTCTCACCACTGCCTCCTCACCCCACCTGCCTCTCACCACTGCCTCTACCACCACTGCCTCTCACCACTGCCTCTACCACCACTGCCTCAACCACCACTGCCTCTCACCACTGCCTCTCACCACTGCCTCAACTACCACTGCCTCTCACCACTGCCTCAACCACCACTGCCTCTCACCACTGCCTCTACCACCACTGCCTCAACCACCACTGCCTCTCACCACTGCCTCTCATCACTGTCTTTACCACCACTGCCTCTACCACCACTGCCTCTACCACCACTGCCTCTCACCACTGCCTCTCACCACTGCCTCAACCACCACTGCCTCTCACCACTGCCTCAACCACCACTGCCTCTACCACCTCACTGCCTCTCACCACTGCCTCAACCACCACTGCATCTCACCACTGCCTCAACCCACTCTCACTGCCTCTCACCACCTGCTCTCACCACTGCGCTCCACACTCTCACATGAACAAACTCCAAACAATTATAATTAAGTGTGAAATGTCTGGATGAGCGTGCAGGGTATTGTTCTCTCGAGTGTAAACAACGAGGGACTGGCTCTCCAAGTGCCTGGGCGGACAGGTGATGGACACACTTGTTCGAATCGTGATATTTTGTTCGCATGACGATATCGATTTTCTTGTTCTAATGACGATTTGTTCGACTTCCGAGCCGTTTGAATAGCGGGGGTCCACTGTACCTCTATTTTCTTTGTTAACTCTTAAGATTTAAATGCTTATACCTTTTCTTGCCACTTTCAGCAACACTGGTATGCCTACTGGGTGCTATGATTGCTTGGCAGATACAAGATATGGCAATTAAAATACTATTCACAAACACAGCTAGTTCCTAACACAATGGAACTGGACATGTATGAACAAATGCTGGGATGGGGGTGGCGAGAGTGTCTGGGGTGGACGCGCTCTCCAAATTTTTTTTACCCTCCGGCAAACTGAACCATGTTAAGTTAATTTTACGTGTTATACAAAAATGTGCCGCAATTCTTCAATAGTGCTATAACCAAAACGTGCCACACAAAACCGTGTTAAATGATGGTCTACTGTATCTTATTTATAATAAAACCAGACTCAAAATGTAATAATTTTGAATGTATAACTATTGTATATAATTATATGGCTCCTAAGAAATAAATAATTTGAAATTTTTTAAGTAGGCCATCTTCAATTTGGAAAATTTCATAGATGTTTTCCAAAATAAAAAAAAAATTTAGTTTTTCTCTTTTATTCAAAAATGTATTTTCCAGATTTTAGAGAATTTATAATATGAGAATTTTGAATGAGATACTATTGTATATTTACCGGTACTTATGCTGTAAACCTTCGATTTGACAGACATCGATTTAACAGACTTTGGAAATAAGGTACCAGATCTGCTGCTTAGTCAGTTGATGCGACATCATCAAGCAAAGTGCTCTGTTTACAGAATTCTCCATTATTGTTACTGTCACAACAAAACAATCTCATGGCTCTCCACCACAGTCACCATTCCCAGCCTCCCACTCCACCCCATTAATCCAGTAAATTGATAGTTAATTTTAACAAGATAAAAAAGTAATATTATTATCTGTACTGTACCTCCCATAATTGTAAAAGAATGCAGATAAGTTTATATTTATCAAACATAAATATGCATTCATAAACCACAATACTGCCGTTTCTCTAGTGATTGTAAACATACCCATGACTCCTGATAGACTCAAGTATGTACATATGTATTCTTTTACCAGAAAATATTTATTGATTCTTGACAGACCCTTTGGGACCATGATGCATTTGGGAGAGACTTTCTGGGCTCGGTTTCCTTAAGGGAGGCAGATGTGCGACAAATGTCCCTGAATGATATCCCTGTATGGAGAGCACTTGATGGCACCAAATCTGGTCAATTAGAGATTAGAGTCAAGGTTATCTCTGATGATTATGAGGTAAGAGAATGTTAGGCTCAACTGCAGATAAGGTTAAAGGTATTAACATATAAACAAAATTTTTGTTCTAAAAATTCAAGTCATCTCTTTAAAGAATTTTCGTAAGTTAACTATAAGGTGACTGTTAATTCTTGTCACTATTGTAGTATACATACATATTTTTTGTGTGTGATAATGATAGTGGAAGTCTCTTATTTTTCATTTTCATAGTTCTCATTTTTTGTGTATGGTAATGATAATGAAAGTCTCTTATTATTCATTTTCATAGTTCTCATTTTTTGAAGATTTTGGATTGTTTGCTACATATTGATTTTCTTTTTTTGTTGCCTTTCCTGACCCATGTAGTGAGTTTATCTTACAAGTTTTCCTCTCACTGACATTGACCTGAAGAGGGTAGTCTATCTGCCAGATAAGCAGATAGGTTACTTGCTCAGAACAAGTATGTGTGGGGAGCAAAGACTCAGTCTGGGGACATTCACAAGCCCAACTGACCCACTGCCTTTCATTAAATAAACAAAATAAAAATAACACTTGCATATGAACCTGATTTAGAAAAACTTTCCTTTCCAATTAGCAGCTTTTAAATGGCTTGAATAATCTTTGTGATGTTGATAGTTCTGAAACCTACTATTTTCATTGGTGTATAAATCAATTACTAATTTTTCTTACCCACTTGCAATATTCATCCCATCTCTTGGTATGAGTGTTGTATCTCCTCCATGTTGTAACAGCATGCCCTCTTATGGTAACAACATTCTTTATTCTGACCTTAAGCTATTACAAGAGCCAGACACACAATCACACCACTTATTTATAACATGTATTACACATTCACTATATCACTATTCCATTATAGTGGTTTTCTTCTTCTAGATCCATAAATGATGCTCAACTTATACAGAATCATCTGTTTTTATATTATCTTCTGCATTTATGAAGGTAAATACTTGATAGAAACTTCTGCTTTATGTACCACATTGTTGCACACCAAAAAGTTATTCACTATCTGTACATGTTGACGCTCATTGTTTACATATTCAAATATACTGTGGAATGTAGCATTCTTAGTACTTTTAGATTTAATATTGTTTCAAATTACCATTAAGTCAGTGTTTCATGACAACACTTTATTTGTAGGTAAAAAAGTGCTGTATGTTTATCTTTTTGTTTTTGTTTTCATTACTAGTAAGTATTAAAATCAGATACAGTGGTACCTCGAGTTACGATGGTCCCCAAAATCGCCCTTTTATGTAAGTTTATTTTTTTAAATGCTTTTGTAAGTATATTTTTAGGGGTGTAAAAGGACTAGTCTATTTTACATTATTCCTTATGGGGATAAATTCGTTTGGTAATGGCACTTGAACAGCATTCTCGAACGAAAAAATATCGTAACTCGAGGTACCACTGTACTTAGTTGTTAACTTCATACTTAGAAATTAGTTTCCTGTGGATTGGTACAGTTAGCCAATCAATTTTCCCAGATAGTTAAAACTGTCACCAGTACATGTATGAGTTATCTGAATAATCCTAAATTTTCAGAAATTCCAGCCTTTAAGTATTGATTTCTTCCAGGTGCTTACAGGCAGATGTTTAAATGTTTCATAAAATTTCTCTTTGATTTAGCTCACACCATCATTTGTGATATCAACAGTTTTTACATATATTTTTTGAGCTGTATATTCTTTATCATTTCCTAAATTATGTAGTTTGCTATACTGTATTAGAAGAGACACGTAAGTACTGTAATTATCTTAGTGTCACATTAATTTATCCCTCTGATTTGGACTAATCTTAAGTGGGCTACAACATTCAGATTGTTTAAAATTTAGATTAAAGATGTTTTAATTAAATTTGATCGACTAAAATACAGTTTATTCTAAAATAAGAGAAAAAATGAAAATCCGAATTTTTTTTAAGATTTCAAACAGGCTAGGTAAAGGATGGGAATTTTTCCATTTGAGAGAATTCTTTTTTAAATTTTCAGTCACGGCAAATACAATAAATTTGATGCCATCATAATAATGTATGGCTATTGAGTAATATGCTATAGAGAATCAGGATTGCACATTATATTTATTTTTACTAGGGACAGAATGACAAATTTTTTGCCAATATAATTAATTTTAGTCCAATGCCAATTCTGATACCATCAAAATTGGCCAATACCCTCTGATTCTAATACTACCTTCAAAATTAGCCAACACACTGATACTGAGACTCAATTTTAGGTTGATACCATTGCCATCAAAATTAGCCAATGACCACTGATACCAATACTTTGGCACACTCCTAATTTTTGAGCTTCACTTGTGTACCAGAACAGCACCTGTATGTGCTCTTATGTGTAATGTGGAAAATCTCCACATCTGTTCAGTAAGGAAGGAGGTGGCACTTAAGGTGTGCCTCTTGTAGTTTATCTTGCTACTTCAAGCTTATGCTTAGGGTATGATGAGTGTTGAGGTAGTTATCTTCAACAGTCGTCATCTTTTTTTTTTTTTATTAACACATAGGCCGATTCCCACCAAGGCAGGGTGGCCCAAAAAAGAAAAACTTTCATCATTCACTCCATCACTGTCTTGCCAGAGGGTGCTTTACACTACAGTTATAAAACTGCAACATTAACACCAGAGTGCAGACACTGTACTTCCCATCTCCAGGACTCAAGTCCGGCCTGCCAGTTTCCCTGAATCCCTTCATAAATGTTACTTTGCTCACACTCCAACAGCACGTCAGGTATTAAAAACCATTTGTCTCCATTCACTCCTATCAAATACGCACACGCATGCTTTCTGGAAATCCAAGCCCCTCGCACACAAAACCTCTTTTACCCCCTCCCTCCAACCTTTCCTAGGCCGACCCCTATCCCGCCTTCCCTCCACTACAGATTTATACACTCTCGAAGTCATTCTGTCTCGTTCCATTCTCTCTACATGTCCGAACCACCTCAACAACCCCTCCTCAGCTCTCTGGATAATAGTTTTGGTAATCCCGCACCTCCTCCTAATTTCCAAACTCCGAATTCTCTGCATTATATTCACACCACACATTGATTTCAGACATGACATCTCCACTGCCTCCAGCCTTCTCCTCGTTGCAACATTCATCACCCATGCTTCACACCCATATAAGAGTGTTGGTATAACTATACATATCTTTTATACTGGTCATTTTACATTTGATAGCAGCCAGAAGACCACCTCTTCTATTTTTTTTTAATGAACTGGCAGCATCCCACTGAAGCAGGGTGACCTAAAAAGAAAAACGAAAGTTTTCCTTTTTAAACTTAGTAATTTATACAGGAGAAGGGGTTACTAGCCCCTTGCTCCCGGCATTTTAGTCGCCTCTTATGACACACATGGCTTACAGAGGAAGAATTCTTCTCCACTTCCCTGTGGAGACCTCTTCTATTATACTCTTATAAATAAATAAACAGAAAATCAAGCATTAGCAGCAACCTAGTTATGAATAGATTTGATTATTAAGGGATATCAGATTCTTCCTTACATAGATTCATATTTTTGAAATAAGAGCATGCATTAATATACAGAATATTGTATACTGCTTTTACATAGGTGGTAGGATTTATTTTATATAAAAATAATGTTTACCTGAGTAGTTATTGGAAGTACTTCATGTACACTGTCCAATACTTAATACATACAGGTACATAACCTCAATGACAGAAATGCCTTTCATGAAAATCTGTTATAAATTAATTAAAATTAAGCAAGTGCAGTTTTCTCTGACTCCTATTATATAATAGGGGATGCTTATACTTTGAAAAAATTCTTATTCCAATATACCCTTCCTGTAAACCCTTAAACCGTGCCCGACTTAAATACACGCAAAAGCTACAGCACACTCTAATTTCCTGGGATATTCTGTTTTAAGTTCATCAAACAACTTCTGTGGTTGTGTATGACTTTGTCTTACCTTGAGAATAATCCTTCCCCATGTAGGGCATTATGTGAATACTGTACATGAGAGTGAAATATGTCTGGTACCATGGCAAGGCAACATAATACAGTATATTTGAGGGGGTCAAATTAAGAAGATCCTCTGTATAACAACACAGGCAGCAGTGAGGAAGGCTGACATGCTGTTGGAGTGTGAGCAAGGTAATATTTATAAATTGATTCAGGGAAACTGTTAAGCTAGACTTAGAGTCCTGGAAGTAAGAAGTATAATGCCTGCACTCTGAAGTAAGGGTGTGGATGTTGCAATTTGTGGTGTCCTTTGAATTGTGATGTCTGCACACTTCTGGCAAGGCAGCCAATGAATGAATGATCAAATCAAATTAAATCAAAATGCTTATTTCCTTGTAAAGCTTATAATGTGTGGTTTACATGTTATAAAATATTAATTACAAAGGCCACTAGCATGCCTAGGCATTTCAGGCAGACTAATACTAATTCTTACTCTATATTGATATAGGTTATGGAGCAGTACATTTGAACATTCATTATTAGATAAATACATAATAATAATAATAATAATAATAATAAATTTTATTTCAATGCATGTTACAAGTGTACAATGTTATTGGTAGTTACAATTATAAAACAATTATAAAACTGTAATGCAAGGAGAGCCACTGGCATGCCATGGCATTAGGGGCAGTTTATTCTAGAGACTTATTCACTAAGTACTTAATGCTAAAGAAATTGATTGAGTTTATTCTAGTTCTGTATTATTTAAATTATTAAATGGTTATACATACTATTAAAAGACAATACAAGAGAAATTGGTTGAGTTTAATCTAGTTGTAGAATTTATTTCAAATTACAGTATGTTGATGCTATACTAGTATAATAACAATACTAGAAATAGTTTTTAGAGTTTCATCTAGATATATATTTTATTTCAAATTAAGAAAATGATGATACTATAAGATTTTAAATGACAATATGATGATATGAAATTGCAACAAGTGTTAAGGAGGATGAACATATCAAATTGAGATCTTCTTAGGTAAAATAATATTGGGTTTGGAAGTTTGTTACAGTATGAGTATTTAGTATAGGGTGAGTAGGTGATTTTTGAGAAGAGTCTTGAATTGATTTTCCGACAATAATTCCGACATAATTAGATACATACCCAATTAGGCACATACATAATTAGATTTACAATATTGATGTGATAGTGATTGTGTTTCCAGTTTTTGGGTCACCCTACCTTGGTGGGACACGGCCAGTGTATGAAATAAAGGAGAAAAAAAAAAAAAAATTTTAACACACTAGCTGTCTCCCACTAAGGTAGGGTGACCTGGGAAAGAGGAAATACTTTCATGGTTGGTCATTTATTCACTGTCTTGCCAAAACCCTGTTGACATCATAGTTCAGAGTGCAGGCATTGTACTTCCCACTTCCAAAATTCAAATTCAAATTCAAATTCAAATTCTTTATTTCATGTAATACAAGGTGGGGGGTACTTATAGTTATACATTAAAGTTGATATTACAAGATGGCCAATAATATGCCTAGGTATGCCTAGGCTTTTCAGGCAGTCTTATGATAGGTCTTACTCAATAGCTATACAATGAATATACAGATTGTAAGGTTAGGTTAGGTTTACAAAATTTAGGTACTGGAATTTAAACATTGAGAATTTAACAATTAGTATAAAAAGTTAGCAATTATTTTATATATTAATGATAAAGGTGATATATTGGCATAATATAGTTTCTATATTGGAGTATCTTAGGCAAACTTAAGACTAGCTTAAGTATTATGGAGCAATAGTTGTATTAGAATTTTGGTTAGAACTGGGCAAATTAAGGGGAATCACAGATATCAATAAGTGTATTTTGCTGTGGTTAGTAATGTGCAAATTAAGGAGAATCACAGATACGTATCAATAAGTGTATTTTGCTGTGGATATGTGCAAGATAAAGTAGTTTTCGTATGGTTAACTAACACTAATATTAGGTACAGAAATTGTACTCAAATTGTCACAAACACACTGACAGGTGGACATTTACACCCGCCTTGGTCATTTAGTATTGCCCTTCATAAAAGTTACCCTTCTCACACTCCAACAGCATGTTCATTAAAACCTACTTGTCTCCATTCACCCTTATCTGAGATGCTTACACAAGACTGTTTAACCTGGTTTAAGGGCTAATTTCATCCTGTAATTGAGACATTCTTGAAAAACCTCTCAGATTTTTATTTTTTTTCCTAACATTTTCACTCTTATGCATGTATTAGTCTAAATATGAGAATTATCTGTTGACTGTTTTCCACTGTAAGATATTTTTATGATTTGTTTACCCATATGTCTGCTGTGTTTCACCCATTTGTTTTATTGTGCTTTGCATTATGAAGAATCATTTGTTCTATATAATTTCCCTGCAGCACCAGATAAAACCATCACAGGCTACAATGAGAGTTGTAGACAGTGCTTTAACAGTTGAAGATGAAACACTGAAGGGAGAAGATTGTGTGATGGACCACACCGAGGATGATGTGATAACCGTATCACTTGAGGAAGACTCCGGAGTTGTCTTACCAAACACTCCACCCTCACTGGAGGTAAAGTCAACGTAATAAAGTCATACTGGTACTGTATAATATCTGACAACAAGTAAAATGCTAGTTACCACTACAGTACTATAAAAAAAGTAACTATGAAAATGATGAAGTATTTATTTAACTCCTAAACGGTCCAAACGTATATATACGTTCTCGCCCAGCGCCCCGAATATTTTGAAAAAAAAAAAAATTTTTTTTTATAGAAATAAAGAGCACATTTTTCTAAGAATTATTGGATAAAAAAAGATTTAAGGTCAGTACTTACCGAGATATGAGGCCGTGAAGTTGGCACTGGATGCTCACCTGATGGTAACATCGAGTCCTGCCGCTTGCAGAAGTGTTGCCGATATACCTTTTTTTCTCGTTTTTATATTATTTGATATAATTTTTATGTTCTGATAATTACAATTTATAGTAGTTCTTGTCATTTCATAACCAATCTTTGTTCTAACACTAATATTAGGTACAGAAATTGTACTCAAATTGTCACAAACACACTGACAGGAGGACATTTACACCCGCCTTGGTCATTTAGTATTGCCTAGTAATATATACAAAGTATTTATAGATCCCAGCAATGTTTTGGATATGTGGGAGTATCTAATGATAATAATAATAAGTTCCCTTGAAGCATGATGTAAGACAAGTGTCAGTCCACTGCTGACAGTGCAGCGATAAGATAAGAAAAGTGGTGACATTTGATGAGCGTCCATGCAAGGGTGCAGTGATAAGATAAGATAAGATAAGTGGTGACATTTGATGAGAATCTGCCCTTGCTTTATTTGTTTTCACTGTTACACATAAACATGTCTGTCTGTCTGTCTATCTATCTGTCTGTCAAGCTCTCTGTCTATCTGTCTGTCTAGGTCTCTGTTTATCTCTGTCTCTGCTTATCTGTCGCTCTGTCTGCTTGTCTCTCTCTCTGTCTCAGAAAGAGCCACTCGTGAACCAACAGGTATTACACACGACTGCGTTGTCACGTCTGGTTCCTGAGCAAGTGTAAATACATATTTGCCAGTCATGTTTACCATGTTTATGCATTATATCTACAAGCACAGTATGTATAGCACTTTGTCTAGGTAATTTACACTATGTATACAGTAACTGTATTTATGTGTACCTGTGAGACAGAGATAGACAGAGACAGATAGACAGACAGAGATAGACAGAGACAGACAGACAGATAGACAGAGATGGACAGATAGAAATAGACATAGTTACAGACAGACAGATAGAGCCAGCCAGCCAGCCAGTTGGCCAGCCACCCAGCCAGCCTGCCGAACATGTATTACACGTTCCAGAATTGTTTCTCTGAAAGGGTGTTGCACAAATGTTGCACATGGGTTATTATCAAGGTTTTTGATATTTCCTCTACCACTTATGGCCACATCCACCTCAAAGCCACTAAACTCAGGGTCAACATCACTTTCCTCTTAAAATGGGAGTGTTAATACTACATGACATCAGTGAATCCCAGGTGTTTGCTGCGCTGTTTGCTCTAGCTGGCGCACAATTGAACTGGTGCTCCCACAAGGTACTAAGTGGTCCTAGATTTTTTTGATACTGCACACACCAAGGGCTAAGACCCATTCTATGCTGACCTGGCATCTTAGGCCAATCGTGCGAAATTTGGAGGCAGGAAAAATTTGGGGCGCTAGCAGTACTAATGTTTATATACGTTTGGACCGTTTAGGGGTTAAACCATTTACAAACTAAGAGCTACTGTTATGCTATCCCACTTCATTTGAAAATCTAAATTTCTCTACGGTATGACTCACGAAATTGTAATAACACAGTTTTAAATAACTCGCTGAATGGAGTGGGTTGAATCCAAGGCAAGCTAGTCAATTAATAATAGATTTGAAGTGACCTGAGCTAGAGCTCGTCGCAGCTATGCTGAAGTGAGATTATGGTTGCAGTGGGACCCATGTTAACCTTCTTAATGGGTATAGAAATACAGTGGACCCCTGGTTTACGTACTGCTCCAAACTCGAACAATTATGTAAGTGTATTTTTGTAAGTGCTTGTGTAAGTGTACTTTTGGGGGTCTAAAAGGACTAATCTAATTTACATTATTTCTTATGGGAACAAATTCGTTCGGTAACGGCACTCGAACAGCATTCTGGAACGAATTATGGCCGTTAACCGGGGGTCCACTGTACAGTGGTACCCCGAGTTTCAGACATAATTCGTTCCAGAAGGCTGTTTGAGTGCCGTTACCAAACGAATTTGTTCCCATAAGGAATAATGTAAATTAGATTAGTCTGTTTCAGACCCCCAAAAATACACTTACAAAAGCACTAACAATAATACACTTACATAACTGTTCGAGTTGGGAGCAGTATGAAACTCGGGGTACCACTGTATCTAGATGAATAAGACATTGTGCTATAGTCGTGTATCTTTATTACTGAAAGATTTACTGTATTACCCAAAACCTACGTCCTGAAGCACAGAACTAGAGCATAGCAGAACATGCTAAGCTTACAAACATGAGGATGGCATTTAGAGGGACTGATCACCTCAAGACTGAGGTGATCAGTCCCTCAGTCTTGAAGTAAGTTTGAAGTGGTCAGTTCCTCAGCCTTGAAGAAGTAAGTTTGAGGTGGTCAGTCCCTCAGGCTTGGTATGTATTCAGTTCCATAGTTTCAATGATAAAGATACCCACCTGTTGCACAATGGTCTTAATCACCTACTTGTTGGTATTGATATTATTATTATTATTATTTAACATATCAGCCATCTCCCACCAAAGCAGGGTGACCCCCCATCCCCCCAAAAAAAAAGTTTACCTTTTTACATTTAGCAACTTATACAGGAGAAGCAGTTACTAGCCCCTTGCTCCCTATTATTTTTTTTTTTTTAACACATTGGCCATTTCCCACTGAGGCAGGGTGACCCGAAAAAGAAACACTTTCACCATCATTCACTCTATCACTGTCTTGCCAGAGGCATGCAGATACGACAGTTTAGATCTCCCTTTAAACAGCAAATATCTCAAACTGCTCCTTTAAAGTACAGGCATTGTTCTTCCCACCTCCAGGACTCAAGTCCAGCTAACTGGTTTCTCTGACTCCCTTAAGATAAGATAAAATACTTTATTTCAGCATGATACAATGTTTGTACAGAGGTGAATGACATTTAAGTGTGCATGCAGAAAGCCCTTTAATATGCAGAGCATTTCAGGCAAACTTAAGACTAATAAGGCAATGACAGATTGAGTGGTTTTATATACTGCCTCGTAGGTGGTTGTAAATATAAATTTAAGAGTTACAATGAATACAAGAGAATTAAATATCCTATTAGTACATGCTATATGGCTTTTATCAAGTTTAATTTAAAGAATTACAGGTTTGATTATGAGTATAGGTAATGATGATTCTAGCATATTAACATAATGTTTACCTGGAGTTTACCTGGAGAGAATTCCAGGGGTCAACGCCCCCGCGGCCCGGTCTGTGACCAGGCCTCATGTTGGACCAGAGCCTGATCAACCAGGCTGTTACTGCTGGCTGCACGCAGTCCAACGTACGAACCACAGCCTGGCTGGTCAGGTACTGACTTTAGGTGCCTGTCCAGTGCCTGCTTGAAGACAGCCAGGGGTTTGTTGGTAATCCCCTTATGTATGCTGGGAGGCAGTTGAACAATCTTGGGCCCCTGACACTTATTGTGTTGTTCCTCAACGTGCTAGTGGCACCCCTGCTTTTCATTGGGGGATGTTAATGTGGACACAATGTTTTAATGGTTGTGAGGATTACAGATATTAAGAATAAAATTATATTGTTTTCCATATGTTTGTGACATTGAGAATATGGATATATAGTTTTCACATATTTAGCTGATGTTGGGATATGTTATAATACTACTACTACTACTACTACTACTACTAATAATAATAATAATAATTTATAAAAATAATTTTTTATTTTGACATGATACATAGTTGTACAAAGGGATATTGTAGTTGAATGTACATGCCAAAAGCCCCTTGTATGCAGAGCATTTCGGGCAAACTTAAAATTAACTTAAGATTAATTAGGCTATAACAGATTAAATGGTAAAAATTACAGTAGACAATTTACAGTATGAGTACAATTGAGTATGTATTTAAAACAATGAAATTTGAACTTTACAATTAGGGAGAGAAGGTGTTTTTTAACAGTAGTTTTGAAGATGCTGAATGAGACAGTGGCTCTGGAGATTTTTCTGGGAGAGAGTTCCAGATTTGGGCACTTTTATGTACATTGAATTTTTACAGAGATTTAGCCACACACAAGGTATGTTATAGAGAGTTTTGTGCCTAGTGTTGTCTATGGGTCCTGTTACAACTATCAAGAAAGTGCTTCAGGTTGGGATTAATATTAGAATTTATTGTTCTGTAAATGTAGGATGCACAGTAGTAAGAGTGAATGTTTTATATAGTGAGTAGAATTAGGTCTTTGAAGAGTAGGGTGTGTGTGTTGGCTAGTGATGGACTGTGTGATCATTTGTACTGCAGCTTTTTGTTGAGTTATTATTGGCTTAAGGTGATTTGTTGTTGTGGATCCCCAGGCACAAAATATTACCCTGCTCACACTCCAACAGCTCGTCAAGTCCCAAAATCATTTGTCACCACTCACTTCTATCTAGCACACACATGCCTGCTGTATGTTCAAGCCCATTACACACAAAATCCTCCTTTACCCGCTACCCTCCATCCTTTCCTAGGACGACCCTTACCTCGCCTTCCCTTTGCTACAGATTTATATATGCTCCTAGTCATCCTATTTTGCTCTATCTTCTCTAAATGATGAGGTGAACAAAAGGTGAGTGGTGCACTGAGTCTATGGAGACAGTGTTATCCATGGAAGAAAAGAGGGGAATGTATGAAAGTATAGTGGTACAAATGCTCTTATATGGATGTGAAGCATGGGTGCTAAATGTTGCAACAAGGAGAAGGCTGGAGGCAATGGAGGTGTCGTTTCTTTGGGCAATGTGTGGTGTGAATATTATGCTGAAAATCCATAGCTTGGAGATTAGGAGGAGGTGTGGGGTTACTAAAAGTATTATCCAGAGGGCTGAATAGGGGTTTTCAAGGGGGTTCAGACCTTTAGAGAGGATGGAGCAAAATAGAATGACTTGGAGGGCATATAAATCTGTAGCGAAAGGAAGGCAGAGTAGGGGTTGTCCTAGGAAAGGTTGGAGGAAAGGGGTAAAGGAAATTTTTTGTATGAGGGACTTGGACTTCCAGGGAGCATTCGTGAGCATGTTAGATGGGAGTGAGTGGAGACAAATGGCTTTTATGAATTGACATGCTCTTAGAAAGTGAGCAGGGTAACATTTATGAAGGGACTCAGGAAAACTGGTTAGCCGGACTTAAGTCCTGAAGGTGGGAAGCACAGTGCCTGCATTCTGAAGGTTGGGTGGGGATACAGTAGGGCCCCGCTTTACGGCATTCCATTAATACGACAATTTCAAATTATGACCAAAACTCGCTATGCAGTTTTGCACTGTAGTGTTGGCACACCTCTGGCAAGACAGTGATAGAGTGAATGATGATGAAAGTGTTTCTTCTGTTTTGGGCCATCCTACCTTGATGGGACATGATCGGTGTGTTAAAAAAGATACATACAGTGGAACCCCTGTGGTTTACCATGGCCCGAAAATAACCCTTAATTTTGCTTAACCACTTCACTGGCCGTGCCGTAGTACTACTACTTTGAGCTCACTGGCCATGCTGTAGTATGTACTATGCCATGAGCTCAGCTCACTCAGATAAGCTGTGAGCAGTAAATTTGGGCCTAGATATGAAAGAATGGGTCTATGCAGTAAGTGTGCACCATATAAAAAATCCTGCAGCACGCAGTGCATAATGAGAAAAAACTGACTGTGTTTTTTGTTTAAAACAGCAAATTAGCAGTGTATTTTCATGTGGTTTATATGGTTGTATTCTCGGTTTCTTGGTCTCATTTGATAGAATGGAAGATATATTGCAGAAATAGAAATTATTTTTTATTGGTTTCAGGAATGAAAATAGCTTGAAATTGAGCTCAAAGTAGTGGAAATGTTCCATTTTTGCTGATATTCAAGAGTAAACAGATCACAATACACATCCAACTGGTGGGTCTAATATGCACTGATGAATGCACTGAAATTATTTATAGAGTTATTACAATATTGCATAACAGAATAAAAATTCTTTGTGTGAATAAAAAATCAGAATAGAATTCATGTTTAAAGAATGGAAACATAACTAATGAATAAAGGAAATGTTATTTTAGTGCCAGGAATGCCTGCATTGTTTATTCTGGACCCTATTTTGAAATTGGAATATTTTAAAATTTGTGTGAAATTGGCCAAATTACCAACTTCTGATCACTTTATTGGGTAGTTGAAATAGTTGATTGGGTGATTTCTTGTACTCAATCGATAAAATGGAAACCATACTAGTGAAATAGCTAAGAATTTGATTGGCACAATGTAATTGGCCTAAAATTGGACTCAAAATGAGGAAAATCGCCAATGCGTAAGTATTGCTGACACAGCAAAATTCACAAAAGCGTAATTTTGTCAATTTTCCATCAAATTTTGTTCTTTTTGTTTTATTACCTTCAGAAAAAAATTCTCTACCATTTCATTAGAAAAAGTAACAATTTTTTTTTAAATTCTTGGAGAGTGTGGGAAAGTTTCAGATCAGGAGTCTGGACAGTGAAAGGATTAATAATAATGCCAAAGTGAAAAAGTAGTGATGGTGGCAGTTCTTCAAAGCCTAAGAGAAGCTATAATGTGCTTCCCATCACTGAAAAAGTGCTAATTATCGATTTATTGTGTGTAATTTATCAATTAAACTACATGCAGCCAGCACTAACAGCCTGGTTGATCAGGCCCTGATCCATTGGGATGCCTGATCGTGGACCGGGCTGCGGGGGCGTTTATAATTGGAATGCCATCTAGGTAGACTCCAAGATATATAGGGTTTTGGGTATCCACGGTAGATCTTGGAATGTATTCCTTGCAGATATTGGGGGGCGGGTGACTACTGTATACATTTATTTATTTTATTTATTTTTATTTATTTATGTGTTTTTGGTTCCTGTAGTCTAGCTTAAACAAGAACAGGGTTGAGTGAAGGTGAAGGGGGCTTATTTACAGTGGACCCCCGCCTAACGAACAAAATTCATTCCAGAAGCTTGCTCAAGTGCCATTACTGAACGAATTTACTTCCTTAAGAAATAATGTCACATAGGTTAGTCTATTTCAGACCCCCAAAAATACACTTCCACAAGCACTTACAATATTATACTTACATAATTGTACGATTTCCGGGGTGTTCGTTAGGCGGGGGTCCACTGTATTAGTGCCTCATGGAACATGGGGCAAAGTTTAAAAGTAAATTCACTCGACTTAGGCAGGTCACATTTGGGGAGGTGATGTAATACAACTACAAGTTGACCATCACTAATCCAGCACCATCGAGACCTGTAGGGTACCGGATTAGCGATTTTGCCAGTTTACAGAGTGGTTAGGTTAGAATACACTTAACCCAACGGCGATATTTACACGTCAGCAATTTCACCTACTTTATGCTCAAGTTTTTGGCCCATTTCATTGTTCCAGTCTACCAAATTCATAGCTATTTTGCTAGTATTCCTTCTATTCTCTTGACTGACTACAAGAAACTGCCTATTTACCTATATCAACTACCCAATAAAGTGGTCAGAAATCAGTAATTTGGCCAATTTCACACAAATTTCAAGAGTTGCCAATTTCAAAATAGGGTCTAGAATAAACAATGCAGACATTCCTGGCACTAAAATAACATTTCTCTGTCACATCTCCAAGCCCTCTCTTAGTCACATCTCCAGGCCCCTCTTATATTATGCTTGCTTTCCATTTTGAATTTTTATTCACACAAAAAATAGAAGATTTACTGTTATGTAGACTACTGCATTATTGTAATAATTGTATAAATAATGTCAAGCCATTCATGACTGCATATTAGACTGGCCAGTTGGACACATTGGATGGTGACGTCATTTGTTTACTCTTGAACATTGGCAAAAATCGAACATTTCCGCTAGTTTGAGCTCAATTTCAAGGTACTTTCTGTTGTGAAACCAATCAAAATCATATCTATTTCTGTAAGACATCTTCCATTCGATCAAATGAGACCAAAAAACGAGAATGCAACCATAAAAACCATACGAAAATACACCGCAAAGTCGTTTTACACCATAAACACGGTCCCAAATTTTTCTCATTATACACTGCATGCTGCAGGATTTTTTTATATAGTGCACACTTACCACACAGATCTATTCTCATATGTAGGCCCAAATTTACCGGTCACAGCTTATTTGAGTGAGCTGATCTCATGGCGACTGACAGTGGCTTCAAAGCCACCTTATCTTTTAGGGACAATGTACGGTGTATGTGCTTTACACAACAAGAAGCATTTCTTTTATTCTTTGGAACCATGGCTAGGGCTAAAAGTGAGAAAGTTATAACAATAAATAGAAAAAAAGAAATTGGAATGACTTATGCAGCAAGTAGCACCACCAAATGGTAGCGGCAGGTTGGTGTGGCGACCCCGGAAATTTGAAATTATGCTAGCCAAAAATAGTGCCGGATTACTGATGGAACTGGATTACTGATTGCCAGATTAGTGATGGCCGACCTGTATTGCAAAAAAGAAACAGTTCGATGATGTAGGATTAATGTTAACTCCCTTTCAGTTACAATGTTAAATTTACATAATAAAATTATAAGAACAAATAGTTAATGTACGGTACATTACTTTTAACTGTGGATTTTGGGTGACACATTCAGAACAGTAATTGTCTAGTTAGTATAGTATGTCCTCTTGAAGGGGTTGCTTTAAAGAAGCTCACCTCATCTGCCAATTGTAACATTACATGATATTATGAGCATATAAAATAAAAAAGATTTTAAAAAGTTACTATGAGCTAAGAGATTCTAAACTATATTTTTTGGAGCAAAATTTTTTTATTAAATCTGTAATTTTCACAGGAAGAGGATATGCGAGCTTCTTGTGAGCCATCACATAGTGTGTCATATGCCAGCAATGGTGTGAGTGTTACTTCAGCAGTGCCAACACTCACTAATGGAAGAAGGGCTAGTGAGTCAGCTGTTATTGACAGTAAGAGAGACCCAGTGCCTGAAGATCGCAGTGGCACCTTCAGTGGTTCTGCCACTCCGGCTTTTGCAAGTCCGGTTCATTCTTCAACCAGATCAAGAAGAACTGGTGCTAGGATCATTGCTAGTGCTCTGTCAATGGCACGGTCCCGGCCCAGAAATGAGACTTCCAGTGAAGCTTCATCCACTACAGCTAGCCCTACCAGAAGTCACCAAAGCCCACCTTCCATTACCAAGCCTGTTCCCAAGATCAGTCTTACAGAGCACAGTGAGGATGATTATGGTGGCAGCAGTCCTGAGCGTCATCGTAAGAACAAGAAGTCGTCTGATGGAGGACTGCGTGCAGTGCGGGACAAGGTAGGCACATCTCTGGTGATGGGTTGCTGGCCTAAGAAATGAAAACATCCTCTGCTATCGTAGAACTCATCACTGTGCATGAAGCTGAATTATTATTTGAAAGTACCTGTTGATTGTTGTACAAATATATTGTAATCATAATGCACCTTGCTGTTTCTTTGCTTTTCTCCCAATCTTGCACTGTTATATCTATTTGAAAATGATAACTTAGATGCCAGCTGTGCTTCCTTAATTATTAGTAAATATGCTTTGGTAGTTTGTGCATGTACAGCATGCTAGTAGATCATCTGACTGGCAAGACTATGTGAGTGAATAATATGGTACAGTACACACGTCATATCACATTACATAAAGAGGGGGGAAAAAGCAGGAAACTAACTTTAATAGTGGAAATTTGTTTTCACTGTAATAAGAAAGGTAATAGTTTGTTTGATTTTGTTTTTTGTTTGAAGTTCTGGATGTTTCCTTAGCAGATTCTGTAACATGAGTCAAAATGGTTACCCTTTTTTCCCAGTGGTGATTCTTTGATTACTGTTACACCATTTGTGATCTGCTTCATTTTCTTAACTATGACATTACTCTTGCAGTAATAATAATTAGCAAAGTATATATAACAGGCAAGATTTAACTATGGAAAAGTAGAACTGGACAATACATCAAGTGAGGAAGGTGCCAGATTAGGCAGTGTCAAAAACTTCTGCTAATAATTATGAAATACTATACCTTGTGATTATCAACCAAACCATAATTCATGTCAAATAAACCTAGACTGATTTGCATTGCTGTGTTTTTCAAACCCTATTCATATATTAAATTAATTTTGACACCTGAATGCAATTAGTGACAGGAGTGTCCAAATGATGAGAGCACACCAAATGCCAATACTAGTTAGCCTTAAAGAATCTAACGCAGATATTTCTAACTCAGTAAATGGGTATGCTGAAGCAGATAGCAAGAAGTGAAGAGCAGCAGCAGCAGCACACTGATACTCTGACATATTAACAGATTGACACAGTGTTTTAACAGATAGAACCTCTGTAGCAGTTGGCAGATGAGATAAGGAAGTGTTTCACATGGGTGTGGAGCAGCAGCAGGCATCAGCCCTGGCTTAAAGTATAACAGCTACTGAACCAGCAAAGGAAGCACACACACTACACTTGGATCTTTAACAACTGGAAGCTGTAAGCATTACATCTTCATGGGAGTCATACCTGGCATGGTTCATGCTGCTGCTGCTGAATTGTGGTTACCAACCCTTTCACTGTCTAGACCCCAAAATGGAACAGTCCAAAAATTAAAAAAAAAAAAACAATTCTTCTGAAATGGTAGAGAATCTTTTTCTGAAAATAATGACACCAATAATACAAAATTTGATGGAAACTTATAGAATTATACTCAGGTTAGCGGTCTCGGAGCAATTTACGCACCAGTGATTTTGTCCAATTTGAATCCTATTTTAAGCCAATTCCATTGTTCCAGTTGACCAAATTCTTAGCTATTTCACTAGTATGCCTGCCATTCTATCGACTAAGGACAAGAAACCGCCCATTCAACCATTTCAACTACAGTGGACCCCCGAGTTATGAACACCCCGGAAATCGTACATTTATGTAAGTATAATATTGTAAGTGCTTTTGTAAGTGTATTTTTAGGGGTCTGAAATGGACTAACCTACGTGACATTATTTCTTAAGGGAGTAAATTCGTTCGGTAATGGCACTTGAGCAGGCTTCTGGAATGAATTTTGTTCGTTACTCGGGGGTCCACTGTACGTACCTTATAAAGTGATAAGAATTTGATAATTTGGCCAATTTTACACAAAATTAAAAAAATATTAATTTAAAAATAGAGTCCATAATAAACAAAGTAGACATTCCTGGCACTAAAGTAACATTTCCTCTGTTCATTAGTCATGTCTCCAGGCTGCTCATATATTACACTTGCTTTTCATTTTGAATTCTTATTCACGCTATTTCTCTGATAATAAAATACATATGAGAAATTAGACACACATGCAGTATCTGGGTATCTTGTCAGTATTGTATACCATTCATGTACAACCACATAATAAAATAAAGTGGTACCTTGGTATACGTCCTTAATTAATTCCAGAAGGCTGTTCAATTGCCGATCTCTTTGAGTACCAAACGAATTTGTTCCCATAAGGACTAAAGTAAAGTAGAGTAATCTGTTTCAGAACCCCAAAAATACACTTACAAAAGCACTTACAAAAATACACTTACATAACTGTTCGAGTTGGGAGCTGGACGTATACCGAGGTACCACTGTATAACCAGGAAAGATTGGTCATGGTTTTCAGTGTCCCATTAATTGAATCAGACCTGTGGGAATAATCTGGCTAAAAAATGTGTTGGAGTCAAACTCAATATAGGGGTTAAGGAATATATGTGAAAGGCTCACAAGACTAGAAGTGAGTGAACTGTGATGAGCAACCTTGGCCAGGACTTGAGACTCAACCCTTGCAACTGCATCTAGATGAATTACGGTTACCATGTAAACTGGAAAAATTAACTAGGCATAACATTTCAGTAAAAGTGAATATAGGAAAGAGTAAGGTGATGAGGATAAAAAAATTAGGTGACAAAAGATTGGATATCAGATTGGAGGGAGAGAGTATGGAGGAGGTGAATGTATTCAGATACTATTTAGGAGTGGACGTGTCAGCAGATGGGTCTATGAAGGATGAGGTGAATCATAGAATTGATGAGGGGAAAAGGGTGAGTGGTGCACTTCGGAGTCTGTGGAGACAAAGAACTTTGTCCGTGGAAGTAAAAAGGGAAATGTATGAGAGTATAGTTGTACCAAAACTCTTATATGGGTGTGAAGGATGGGTGATGAATGTTGCAACGAGAAGGCTGGAGGCAGTGGAGATGTCATGTCTGAGGGCAATGTGTGGTGTGAATATAATGCAGAGAATTCGTAGTTTGGAAATTAGGAGGATGTGCGGGATTACCAAAACTATTATCCAGAGGGTTGAGGAGGGGTTGTTGAGGTGGTTCAGACATGTAGAGAGAATGGAACGAAACAAAATAACTTCGAGAGTGTATAAATCTGTAGTGGAGGGAAGGCGGGGTAGGGGTCGGCCTAGGAAAGGTTGGAGGGAGGGGGTAAAGGAGGTTTTGTGTAGGAGGGGCTTGGACTTCCAGCAAGCATGCATGAGCATATTTGATAGGAGTGAATGGAGACAAATGGTTTTTAATACTTGACGTGCTGTTGGAGTGCGAGCAAACTAATATTTATGAAGGGATTCAGGGAAACCGGCAGGCCAGACTTGAGTCCTGGAGATGGGAAGTAGTACAGTGTCTGCACTCTGAAGGAGGGGTGTTAATGTTGCAATTTTATCACTGTAGTGTAAAGCACCCCTCTGGCAAGACAGTGATGGAATGAATGATGATGTAAGTTTTTCTTTTTTGGGCCACCCTGCCTTGGTGGGAATCGGCCGATGTGTTAATAAAAAAATATAAAAAATTTCAGCAAAAGGAACAAGAAAACTGTCATTGAACTTACAAATCCCTCCTGCACCACCACTGTAACTACTTTATTTAAGCAGGTGATGACATCAACAGAAAGCTATATTATCACTAGAAAAAATTCAATACAGTATCAAAAATCACCCTGAAAATAAATGAGCCAAGAGCTATTGGACCGGCATCTCCTCAAATGAGGGATTACAGGTCTGATCTCATTAACATTAAGATACTAAACAAATTGGACAATGTAAACCCAGATAACTTCTTGAAGTACTTGAATATACAGAAAGGAGGAAACAACTCTTAAGCTGGACAAACTATAGGAAGCAGCCTGCTAATAATAATAATAATAATAATAATAATAATAATAATAATAATTCATATGAATTTGGTAAGGTATGTAAAAGAAGAAAATTGAAAGTGAATATAGGAAAGAGTAAGGTGATGAGGATAACAAAAAGATTAGGTGACAAAAGATTGGATATCAGATTGGAGGGAGAGAGTATGGAGGAGGTGAATGTATTCAGATATTTGGGAGTGGACATGTCAGCAGATGGGTCTATGAAGGATGAGGTGAATCATAGAATTGATGAGGGGAAAAGGGTGAGGGGTGCACTTCGGAGTCTGTGGAGACAAAGAACTTTGTCCATGGAAGTTAAGAGGGAAATGTATGAGAGTATAGTTATACCAACACTCTTATATGGGTGTGAAGCATGAGTGATGAATGTCGCAACGAGGAGAAGGCTGGAGGCAGTGGAGATGTCATGTCTGAGGTCAATGTGTGGTGTGAATATAATGCAGAGAATTCGGAGTTTGGAAATTAGGAGGAGGTGCGGGATTACCAAAACTATTATCCAGAGGGCTGAGGAGGGGTTGTTGAGGTGGTTCGGACATGTAGAGAGAATGGAACAAAACAGAATGACCTCGAGAGTGTATAAATCTGTAGTGGAGGGAAGGCGGGATAGGGTCGGCCTAGGAAAGGTTGGAGGGAGGGGTAAAGAGGTTTTGTGTGCGAGGGCTTGGATTTCCAGCAAGCATGCGTGTGCGTATTTGATAGGAGTGAATGGAGACAAATGGTTTTTAATACTTGACTTGCTGTTGGAGTGTGAGCAAAGTAACATTTATGAAGGGATTCAGGGAAACCGGCAGGCCGGACTTGAGTCCTAGAGATGGGAAGTACAGTGTCTGCACTCTGAAGGAGGGGTGTTAATGTTGCAGTTTTATAACTGTAGTGTAAAGCACCTCTCTGGCAATACAGTGATGGAGTGAATGATGACGAAAGTTTTTCTTTTTCGGGCCACCCTGCCTTGGTGGGAATCGGCCGATGTGTTAATAAAAAAAAAAAAAAAAATTCATCAGTAGCATAAATAATGTCATATGCTTCGTCAATATTAAAACATCGCATGTCTCATCAGTAGCATAAATAATGTCACATGCTTCATCAGTAGTGTAGAAAGTTGTACATGCTTAATATTGTAGATAGCAGCACATGCTTCATCAATAGTGTAGAAAGCAGCACATGCTTTATAAGTACTGCAAAAAGCAGCACATACTTCATCAGTAGTGTAGCTTTCTCCAGTACTTGTGTTGTAAGTCTGCAGCACTGGGTTGTGCTATAAACAAAGGCCAGTGGAACCTCAGTTTAATGGGCTAACAGGGGAGAGGGGGGTTGTCCATTAACTCTGATTGTTTGTTAAATCCAAATGACAAGATATATTTTCCATGAACATACATTTAATGGACATTCATATGAACAATGAACTTTGTCCATCATTTCAGATGATACTAGACACAGTAACAACAACAATGTTTTATCTGACAGACTGTCCCTTGGTTCCAGACACTACAGGATACACCAACATTAATGAACAATTCTATTACTAGTCACTACCGGATACAGTATTGTTCACACAGTTTAAAGTAATTGAAAATAAATGAGTTCAAGGTTTTGTACATGTATAATAATCTACTTAGCCTTGTGGTGGATAGATGAGATATACAAATGCTGACTGGTGACTCAGAATGGTGTACAGTGGACCCTCGGTTTTCATTGAAAATTCATTCCAGAATGCTGTTTGAGTAGCATTACCGAACGAATGTATTCCCATAAGGACAACTGTAAATTAAATTAGTCATTTCAGAACCCCAAAAATACACTTACAAAAGCTCTTACAAAAATACACTTACATAATTGTTCGAGTTTGGAGGTGAACGAAAACCAAGGGTCCACTGTACTTGTAAATAGTTGAGGAGACATAAATGGTTCCAGAGACATAGATGGTTGAGGAGATAAATGAGACTTATTTGCAGATGGTCTGGGAAACTTAGAATGAGAAATAGGTTTAAAAAAATGCATCTAGCTTCAGTTGTTTGCCATGTTGATGTGGCTCCCTTATGATACATTTACTTAGAACTTGAAAGTTTGGATGATGGGCCTGCATTTCTCTCTTGTCTTAAAGGTCAGTGTACTAATGGAAAATAATAACTGCATCTCATACAGTTGACAATTTTGGCAACCTCTCAGTCTCTTTTTTTTCTTTGTCATCTCTACCTTTTCTTTTCTACTGGTACCAAGAACTTCTTCTGCAATTTATGTCAGTCAATATCTAGTAACCAGGATCACCATCATTTTCTTCTAACCACATCAACACATCTTTTTCTGAAAGGTCTTTCTCATGCCCTCTGAAGGATTCAATGAAAAACACTAGCTCCACATCCCACTTTCATCTCTTTCCATGATGATGCATTATTGAAGATAATACAAACACAAAGACAATCATGCCGGGGCATTTCGGGCACACTTCAGGTTATAGTTCTTGATGTTCTACAGTGTACATAGACTCTGATATCACTCTTATATGGGTGTGAAGCATGGGTGATGAATGTTGCAATGAGGAGAAGGCTGGAGGCAGTGGAGATGTCATGTCTGAGGTCAATGTGTGGTGTGAATATAATGCAGAGAATTCGGAGTTTGGAAATTAGGAGAATGTGCGAGATTACCAAAACTATTATCCAGAGAGCTGAGGAGGGGTTGTTGAGGTGGTTCGGACATGTAGAGAGAATGGAACGAGACAGAATAACTTTGAGAGTGTATAAATCTTTAGTGGAGGGAAGGCGGGGTAGGGGTCGGCCTAGGAAAGGTTGGAGGGAGGGGGTAAAGGAAGTTTTGTGTGCGAGGGGCTTGGACTTCCAGCAAGCATGTGTGAACGTATTTGATAGGAGTGAATGGAGACAAATGGTTTTTAATACTTGACGTGCTGTTGGAGTGTGAGCAAAGTAACATTTATGAAGGGATTCAGGGAAACTGGCAGGCCGGACTTGAGTCCTGGAGATGGGAAGTACAGTGTCTGCACTCTGAAGGAGGGGTGTTAATGTTGCAGTTTTATAACTGTAGTGTAAAGCACCCCTCTGGCAAGACAGTGCTGGAGTGAATGATGATGAAAGTTTTTCTTTTTCGGGCCACCCTGCCTTGGTGGGAATCGGCCGATGTGTTAAAAAAAAAAAAAAAATAATCTCTTTTCAAATTATATTTCTTCTCAGTCACTTCCAATACTGTACAGACTCTTGCAGGCTACAATAACCTTCTGATCCATAAGTTAAATCAGGGATGTGGTATTAGGGGACAAAAACATAGCCTTGATTTTATCATCACTGTTGCTTAATTTTTAATTTCTTGGGTGAGAAGATTCATTATCAAGTCTTTAAACTTGATATCCTCGGAGTCAAGTTTGAAGACTTCTAGTACTTATGATCTTCAGGAAAGAAATGTGTAAAAACTCAGTCAGCAAATATATCCCAGTTAAACCACCGTTCCTTACCCTTGTACTAATATAAGAATAAGAAGTTTATTTCAGCATGATATATGCAGAGCATTTCGGGCAAACTTAAGATTAATAAGGCAATAACAGTGCAGTAATTTTGTACATATGGTCATTAGGTGAGTTTACAATGAATACAAGAGAAATGAATATTCTATTAGTTCATACTATATGGCTTTAATAATTTTGGTAGATGGGTATTAAAGTTTTGATTATTAACCTAAGGCAGACACAACGGAATGATTAACATTTGAGAGGAGTACAGAAATTGAGAGTAAGTATATATTGATTTTAATGTTCATGATATTGAGCAAATGCATGTATAGTTTTTACAAAAGTATTTATGATAGGCTGGGATAGGTTAAGGAGATAAGGTGTTTTTTAACTGTAGTTTTAAAAATGCTAGTTAAGTCAGTGGCCTGTGGCCTGGTTGCAAAAGCTCTTGCTTCACACACTGAGGGTCCGGGAAGGGTGGAAACATTGGGTGTGTTTCCTTACTCCAGTTATCTATGTTCACCCATCAGTAAAATGGGTACCTGGGTGTTAGTCGACTGGTGTGGGTCGTATCCTGGGACAAAACTGATCTAATTTGCCTAAAATGCTCTGCAAAACAAGCTGTTTTCTATATAGTAGAATGTCATTGATGTTAGCTAGGCCTGTATACCTTGTACATGTACTTGTAGAAATAAAGATATGTCTTTCTTTCTTTCAACACGTCGGTCGTTTCCCACCGAAGCGGGGTGGCCGAAAAGGGAAAACGAAAGTTTCTCCTTTTACATTTAGTAATATATACAGGAGAAGGGGTTACTAGCCCCTTGCTCCCGGCATTTTAGTCGCCTCTTACGACACGCATGGCTTACGGAGGAAGAATTCTGTTCCACTTCCCCATGGAGAATAAAGATATGTATTATTATTATAGATTTTGGGCCCATTTATGTACATTGAGTTTTTGAAAAGATTTAGCCTGACACAGGGAATGTCATAGAGATTTTTGTGCCTAGTATTATGTCTGTGGGTCCTATTGCAACTGTCAAGAAAGCGCTTTAGGTCGGGATTTATATTAGAATTGATTGTTCCGTAAATGTAGATTGCACAGTAGTACGAGTGAATGTTTTGTATAGTGAGTAGGTTTAGGTCTTTGAAGAGTGAGGGGGGTGTGTTGTCTGGGAGTGGATTGTGTGATCATTTGCACTGCAGCTTTTTGTTGTCATTGTGGAACCCCAGGCACAAATAGCATAGGTGAGGTAGGAGTAGATCAGTGAATAGTATAGTGTAAGTAGTGCTGTTTGTGGTAAATAGTAAAGTATCTTTGAGAGGCTGCCAACTGTTTTAGATATATTTTTTGTTATGTGTTGGATATAGGTGTTGAATTTCAGGTTGCTGTCAAGGTGATGACCAGGAATTTTCCCTCATTATGTTTAGCAATAAGGATGTTGTTAAGCATAATGTTTAGTTGGACCTCACTTGCTCTACTCCCAAACATAATGTAGAAGGTTTTGTCTATATTAAGTGTAAATTTATTGACAGCCATCCATGTTGCTATTTTTACAAGCTCTTCATTAGCAATGGTGTTGTGTGAGGCTAGATTAGGGTGGAAGATGACAAAAGTCATGTTATCAGCAAAGAGAATAGGCCTAAGTTGTTGTGATACACTTGGAAGATCGTTGATTTATAAAAGGAAAAGGAGGGGGGCCAAGAACACTTCCTTGTGCTACATCAGTGTCCTGGGGTCTTGTTGAGGAGGTTGTGTCCTTGATAGAGACATATTGTTTTCCATTAGTAAGGTAAGACTTGATATATACAAGTGCATGGCCTCTTATACCATAATGATCAAGCTTGAGGAGTAGGATGTTGTGGTCTACTGCATCAAAAGCTTTCTTAAGGCTGATAAAGAGTCCAAGTGGGTTTTTGTTTTTTTTAGGTTCTGTATAAAGCAGGTCTAGCATTTTTATTGAGAATGCTTTGTGATGTAATGAAGGAGTATAACTTTTGTGTATGAGCTTCTTGAAGATTTTGGAAAGTAAAGGCAAGTTTGATATTGGCCTATTGTTGTTTACATCTGTTGGGCCACTACCTTTGTGTATTGGTGTAATCCTTGTTGTTTTGAATGATGCCAGGAAAGTGTTGGTTTCTAGTGAGTTGTTAAAGAGAAATGCAATTCTTTAAAATATGCGACCATGCTGATATGTCTGTGACTCAGTTTCAGACAGTGTGTAGCATCAACATTAGCACAGCATAAATGCTGAGAAGTGTTCTTTGCTGAGCTTATGGGGTGGTGTCCTTTTCTCATGCTGAAAGGCCAGAGTGCTGGGAGTGAATGTCAAGAGACCAGTCTCATCAGCATTATATAATTGAGATAGGAGCCCCTCATTGCCTATTAGATCATTTAATAATAATAATAATAATAATAATAATAATAATAATAATAATAATAATAATAATAATAATAATAATACTTTATTTAGACATGGTACAATGATACATAATTGGGTAGACATGATACATAGGTATAAATGAGATGTACATGCCAAAAGCCCCTAATATCCTGTGCATTGCAGGCATTCTTAGGACTATTTAATAGTAGACTACATGGTAAAAAATTATGGTTGATAATTTATAAAATAAGTATAATTGTGTATCTAAGTTATAAAGTTTAAATATAAGTTGAACATATCAATTAATTGTAGAAATGCAACTAAATGAGTGAGATAACAATTTAAAACAATTAATTGCATTGCAGTTACAGTTTACGTGGTCATTATAATGTAAATGTTATAGAAACAGTTAGCTTAGTATGTATTATTCATAACAGGTTTTTACATTTAAGTGATTAATCAGGTTTTTACATTTAAGTGATTAATCAGGTTTTTACATTTAAGTGATTAATCAGGTTTTTACATTTAAGTGATTATTCTACTTTGTTGGGAATGTTTGATATTGAGCATTTAGGTTTGGGTGAGAAGGTGGTTTTTTAGCATCGTTTTGAATTGGGGTACAGGCAGGGTTTCTTTGGCAATGACAGGTAATGAATTCCAAATTTTCGTGCCTTTTATATGCATTGAGTTTTTACATAGTGTTAGATGGACACGGGGAACATCGAGGAGTGATCTGTGTCTAGTGTTATGGTCATGTGTCCTGTTAGAATTGGTAAGGAGAAGTTTGAGTGGTGGGTTAATATTTGCATAGAGTGTTCTATGTATGTAATAGGCACTGTAAAAAGTATGAATGTCTTGTGTACCGTATCTTCGATAGTATTTCCACGGTCTTTGAGACTTTCTTGGAAATTTGCTGTACGTATATGTGTCTGAAATTTGAGGCCACTGTCAAGATGGATTCCTAAGAATTTTCCCTCTGTGAGTTTTGTGATAGGGGACCCGTTTATCATTATGTTAAGTGGTGTGTTTGTAGCTCTGTTCCCAAACTGGATAAAATAGGTTTTATCAATATTGAGAGTAAGTTTGTTGGTCATCATCCAGGTAGATATTTTAAGTAAGTAAGTAAGTTTATTCAGGTATACACAAATACAGTTACATAGATTATCATACATAGCAGCATATGTGTAGAAAACCTAGGATAACCCAAAAAGTCAGACAGAGTGACTTATTTCCATTGGGGTCCATTTAATACCTTAATATTAGACACTAGTAGATACTAGTTATTATACTAAAATTAAAAGGAATAAGGTAAAAAAGAGTTATTTACATGTACATGTATGTTATCTAAAAAAAATAAAAATCATTCTCCTCCCTTTCTGTCGCTACATTCATTAGGTACCTTTTGGCTCTCTTCTTGAACTGGCTGATACTATGACTGGCTTTGACATGTGCAGACAGTCTGTTCCATTCCTTTATTGCTGTACAATAAAAGGTGTTTGAAGCCTGGCCACTGACTGTGGGTACTACAAAGTTGTGCTCTCTTTCCCTAGTACTATGACTGCTTTGGTTCCCAGCCTTGACAAAATTGGCAGCAAGATATTCTGGACACTGTTTGTGAGCAATTTTATAAACTTGATTAAACTTAAGTTGTTTTACTCTGTCTTCAATATTCAGCATATCTAATTGTTGTAATTCATCCTGGCCTACATGTTCTCTTGGGCCCAGGTCCAGGATGAATCTTATCATTTTGTTCTGTGTGATTTGCAGTTTATCGTTCAGTTTTTTTGTCAAGGCAGAGTACCATGAAGAGCAAGCGTAGTCAATATGACATTGTATAAGGGCTAGACATAGGGTCCTGCGAGCCTCAGTAGGTAGACACTGTGCTTGTTTGTAGAGGAACTTCAGTTTGGCATTCGCTTTCTTTACTACACTGTTACCTATCAATTCTCCTGACATGCATGGGTCAAAGGGGATTCCCAGATATTTACAGTGTTGGCTAGTATGTCTGGGCTTGGGTGCGAGATAACGTATGTAGTGTCATCTGCAAATAGTATGGGTTTGAGTAGTTGAGATGCATTTGGTAGGTCGTTAATGTAAATGAGAAAGAGAAGTGAGCCAAGAACATTTCCCTGTGGGACACCTACTGTAATAGTTTGTGCGTTAGAGCTAGCTCCATTTGTGTACACATAATGGTTTCTGTTGCTAAGGTATGATTTTAGGTAGTTGAGGGAGTGCCCTCTTATACCATAGTGTGATAATTTTAGGTGTAACAGATCATGGTCAACTGTATCAAAAGCTTTACGTAAATCAATGAAGATTCCCACTGGGATTTCTTTTTTCTCAAGAGCGGTGTAAATTATTTCTAACATGTGTATAATGGCATCATTTGTATTTTTATTAGGTCTGAATCCAAATTGACAGAGGTTGAGTACGTTGTTGGAGGTGAGGTAGGAATATATTTGTCTATGAATTAATTTTTCAAAGATTTTGGAGAGAAGGGGTAAGTTAGATATCGGCCTGTAGTTATTCAGGTCTGTTTGATCTCCTCCTTTATGTATAGGGGTGACCCTCAGTATTTTGAGTATTGATGGGAAGGTAGAGGATTCGATGGATTTGTTAAAGAGTGTTGCAATAATTGGTGAGAGAACTTGAGAGGCTTTTTTGTATATAAAAGGTGGTAAGTTATTTAGGTCACCTGCTTTGTTTTTTAATGTGTTGATTATAAGTGAAACTTCTATTGGGTTGCTCGGGGCTAGGAATAGTGTGTTCGGATAGGTGCCAGTGAGATAGTCGTTAGGTGGAGTGTTTGAACTTGGGATTTTGCTTGCCAGCTTTTTTCCTATGGTGGAGAAGAAATCATTGAGTTTGTTTGCTGTTTCAATAGGTGGGAGTAGGGTTCATCTGGTTTTGTTAGCTTGATTGTTCTGTTTGTGGATATCTTTTTAGTTCCTAGAATTTCAGATAGGGTTTTCCAGGTCTTTTTTATATCACCTTTTAAGTTATGTAATCTGTTTTCATAGTACAATTTTTTTGACCTTCTTATCAGACTCGTTAGGTTTGATGAGTAACGTTTTGTTTGTTCTCTTGTTATTTGACCCATTCTGTACTGTTTTCATATAGGTGCTTTATATTAATGGATTTGAGTATGCTGGGGTTAGCCAGGGACTATTTAATCTTTTAGCTGTGATTTGTTTATTTTTTTTACGGCAATGCTTATTATAGAGGTATTGGGTCTTTTTAAGAAAATTATTAATACATAAGTCAGTATCTGTGAAGTTGTCTATTTCTGTTTGCCAGTCAGTGTTTGTAATAGCTGTTATGAAGTTATTTATAGCTGTCTCATTATGTAGTCTGAAGGTAACTTTAGTAGTCTCTAGTGGTAATTTTCCGAGGTTGGTTATGAGAAAGGTTGGGTAGTGGTCTGTGGTATTGTCTGTGATTATGCCTGATTTTAATGGGGATATGGTGTTAGTCCAGATATGGTCTAATAGAGAGGCACAGGTCTCAGAGATTCTTGTAGGTTTTGTTTTTGTCGGGAGCAGCAAGCAGTTGCTCATAGTGTTTGTGAATTCAGTTACTTGTGGGTCCTGATCTTGTAGGAGGTTTATATTGAAGTCTCCTGTGAGGATTAAGTGGTCTTTGTTCATGTGTGCATCAGTAATCATACTTCCTAATTTAACATTAATCTGAATGGCTCAACTTCATCTATGGGTGCATTGCTAGCCTTGCTGTGACTCTTTCTATTACTCAAGTCATGGCAATTTATGGAAGCATCAAAGTCAGCCGCCATCATTTGTCTGATATTCTATGCTTTGCTAACAATAGCAGTAGGGTGAATATTGAGTCCTCAAATGATAACACCAACAAAACATTCCTGAACATACTTATCTTGTGCCACTTTCATATGCTTCCTGGGACCAACTGATGAAACTCTTGGGCTAGTACGTATTTACACTTATACGTAAGTGCTGTAAGTTTGGCTTTGCTTCTACAAATATCAAATGCTCTTTTCTACATCATATTCTACACACACATACACACCATACATAGTTTTAAGACAAGGTATGATAAAGCTCATGGAGCAGGGAGAGCAGAGACCCAGTAGCGGACAGCGAAGAGGCGGGGCCAGGAGCTGAGTCTCGACCCCTGCAACCACAATTAGGTGAGTACAATTAGGTGAGTACACACACACCCTGATGGCATGGTGGCTAAAGCTCTCGCTTCACGCACGGAGGGCCCGGGTTCAATTCCAGGCGGGGCCGAAACATTTTGAAGTGTTTCCTTACACACACACACATATATACAACAGGCCTAGTGTCTAATCGACATTTGCCTAGGACAAAATGGTAATTAATTAACTAACTAACACACACACACACAGACAATGACAGGATGTTCCAGAGAGGGAACACAGAAACAAAGGGACACAACTGGAAGCTGAAGACTCAGATGAGTCAAAGGGATGTTAGGAAGCATTTCTTCAGCCACAGAGTAGTCAGGAAGTGGAATAGTCTAGAGAAAGATATAGTGGAGGCAGGAACCATACATAGTTTTAAGACGAGGTATGATAAAGCTCATGGAGCAGGGAGAGCAGAGACCCAGTAGCGGACAGCGAAGAGGCGGGGCCAGGAGCTGAGTCTCGACCCCTGCAACCACAATTAGGTGAGTACACACACACACACACACACACACACATGCACATGTACACACATGCACATGTGCACACACACACACAGAGCCTGTACGTTATCAGTTACTCTTCTTGGCGCCATCACTTGTTCTAGAGGTTAGTGTGAATACACACTGGCAATAACAAACTGAGGCACTGTCTGTTGTCCTTCCTGGAAACAATGAAAATAGATAGGTCTTGGATGGATGCACTCCAGGCAGTAACAGACAAGGTCCAGATGCAGTCGACTGTGTCCATTGGTCCCTGACACTACCAGATACATTAACAATAATGAATAAGTCCAGAACAAGCTGACTTCATCAGTTGTTTCCGAATGTTGTCCAGCCATACATTTTGTTATTAAATATAAAATCCATTAATTAAACATATAGAAGTTACAGTACAGTAGTTAGATGTGCATTCATTTGGTTATAGCTTTGACACAATTATAATAATAATAATAATAATAATAATTTTTATTTGGACATGATACAAAGAATTACATTTGGTTATTGAGATTACATGAGGTGTACATGCCAAAAGCCCCTAGTATGCAGGGCATTTTGGGCAGACTTAAAATTAACTTAAAACTAGATTGTAAGAATTATTGTAGATAGTATACAATGAGTAAAGGTGAGTATTTAAGCTATGAAATTTGAACATAGTTTTGTACTTTTGTCTTCTTTATAAAATTAATTAAATCAGATTAAACAAATTAAAGCAATAGTAATAATAAAATAATAAAAAGTTATGGTTGATAATTTATAAAATAAGTAAAGTTGCTTATCAAGTTTTAAAGTTTGAATATAAGTTGAACATATCAATTAATTGTAGCAATTTATTGCAGCAATGCAACTAATTGAGTGAGATAACAATTTAAAACAATTTAAAACAATTAATTGCATTGCAGTTAGTTTACGTGGTCATTATAATATAAGTGTTGGGAATAATTAGCTAAGTAAGTATTATTCATAACAGGTTTTACATTCATTCATTCAATCGTTCATTCATACATTACATTGACTTTAAAGTCAGGTTTTACGTTAAGTGATTATTCTACTTTGCTGGGAATGGTTGATATGGAGCAATTATCTTTGGGTGAGAAGGTGTTTTTAGCATCGTTTTGAATTGGGGTACAGGTAGGGTTTCTTTGGCAATGACAGGTAATGAATTCCAAATTTTCGTGCCTTTTATGTGCATTGAGTTTTTACATAGTGTTAGGTGGACACGGGGAACATCGAGGAGTGATCTGTGTCTAGTGTTATGGTCATGTGTCCTGTTAAAATTAGTAAGGAGAAGTTTGAGTGGTGGGTTAATATCTGCATAGAGTGTTCTATGTATGTAATAGGCACAGTAAAAAGTATGGATGTCTTGTATGGTGAGTAAGTTTAGGTTTTTGAATATTGGTGGAGTATGTTGCCTGGAGGGAGAATTTGTTATCATTCTAACTGCTGCCTTTTGTTGTGTTATTAGTGGTCTGAGATGAGTTATTGATGTAGAGCCCCATGCGCAGATTCCATAGGTGAGGTAGGGGTAAATGAGTGAGTGATATAGGGTAAGGAGAGCTGGTTGTGGAACATAGTACCGTATCTTGGATAGTATTCTACGGTCTTTGAGACTTTCTTGGAGATTTGTTGTATGTGTGTCTGAAATTTGAGGCCACTGTCAAGATGTATTCTAAGAATTTTCCCTCTGTGAGTTTTGCGATAGGGGACCCGTTTATCATTATGTTAAGTGGTGCGTTTGCAGCTCTGTTCCCAAACTGGATAAAATAGGTTTTATCAATATTGAGAGTAAGTTTGTTGGTCATCATCCAGGTAGATATTTTCTGCAATTCAGTATTTGCAGTGTTGGCTAGTGTGTCTGGGCTTGGGTGAGAGATAACGTATGTAGTGTCATCTGCAAAAAGTATGGGTTTGAGTAGTTGAGATGCATTTGGTAGGTCGTTAATGTAAATGAGAAGAGTAGTGGGCCAAGAACACTTCCTGTGGGACCCCTACGGTAATAGTTTGCGCGGTGGAGCTAGCTCCATTAGTGTACACATATTGGTTTCTGTTGCTAAGGTATGATTTTAGGTAGTTTAAGGAGTGTCCTCTTATACCATAGTGCGATAATTTTAAGTGTAACAATTTTGATGGAAATGCATTTTCAAAAGAAATATACTTATTGTTCAAAACATTCAAGCAAACTACTCCGAAGACTTACATACTACTTAATTCTGCAATAACAACACAAGCAAAATAATGATAAGAAGTGAATATAAAAAATCTGTGAAATAGAGATCACAATAAGCTAACACCAGCTGATGGCCTAGAGAGAGTCTAGTTGGCTAGAACAGTTATCACAGATACAAATATAAATACAAATACAAATTTCTTTGCAAAGGTTACAATGTATGATTTATATTTTATAAAGTGTTGTTAAATACAAAGAAAACCACTTAACATGCTGGGTCATATTGGACAGACTATTCCTAATGCTTACAGACTACTTTAAAACTAGACATAGGTTATAGAGTGATAAATTTTAATTATTCATTATTTTACCTTATTACTAAAGTGAGGTAACCAAAAAAATTTATGATTAATAAGATTTATAGTAGTGAGGTAGCACAAAACAAATAACAGTTTACAATGATACAACAGCACAATTTCAAGTATGTATTAATGTTTTAAATTGATTAACCCTTTGAGGGTTTTTGAAGTACTAGTACGCCTAAATTCTAGCGCCCTCAAATCAAGCAGAAACAGGCTGGTAGGCCTAGATGTGAGAGAATGGGTCTGTGCGGTCAGTGTGCGCAGTATAAAAAAAATCCTGCACCACACAGTGCATAATAAGGAAAAAAACTCCGACCGTATTTTTAGTTTAAAACAGCGACTTTGCAGTCTATTTTTGTATGGTATTTATGATTATATTCTCGTTTTCTTGGTCTCATTTGATAGAATGGAAGATATATTAGAGAAATAGAGATAATTTTGATTGGTTTCTCAATGACAAGTACCTAGAAATTGAGTGCAATGTAGCGAAAATGTTCGATTTTTGGCGATGTTCAAGAGTAAACAAATCACGCCACACGTACAATACACATCAACTGGCGACTCTAATATTCTTGCACAAGTGTGCTGATGTCATTTATACCGTTTTTACAATGATGCAGTAGTATACATAATAATAAATCTTCAATTTATTGTGAGAATAAAAATTCAAAATGATAAGCAAAAGTAATGTAAGAAGGGCTTGGAGACATGAATAATGGACAGATAAAATGTTATTCGAGTGCCAGGAATGTCTGTCTCGTTTATTCTGGACCCTATTTTGAAATTGGCATCTTTTGAAATTTGTGTGAAATTGGACAAATTGCCAATTTCTGACCACCTTATTGGGTAGTTGAAATCGGTAAATTGGCGGTTTCTTGTACTCAATCGATAGAAGAAATGGAGTTCTAGCGAAATAGCTATAATTGTAGTAGACTGAAACATTGGAATTGGCCGAAAATAGGGCTCAAAGTCGGTGAAATCGCTGATGCGTAAATAGCATCGATACCGCTAACTTCGTGAGAGCATAATTCCGTTAGTTTTCGATCAAATTTCATAATTTTGGTGGCATTATGATCGGAAAAAGATTCTCTATCATTTCATAAGAAAAAATAATTTTTTTTTTTCCGAAAATGTTTCGACCCTGAGAGAGAGTTAACCCTTTACCGGGCACTCCCTGGAAAATGATAATTTCGAAATGTATTTCATAAGAGTGGATAGAGTAACTCAATGTAAGGATAATGAGACCATATAATTGAAATTCTAAAAAAAACTTTTCACGCAATTGCCAATATTCAAGGACCGTCTACAGACGGTCCTGACCGTTAAAGGGTGTCAAATTCTGAATGTTGCAAATTTGCAATTGTTAATAAAACACCAAATAAGTATTTTTCTATTTTATTATACTAATAGACAATATCAAAAACACAAATGGAACTTGTTTCCAAACATTTTGTAGGTATAAAAAATATAAAATTGAACCAAAGAGCAACATGGACACATTGCAAAGGGATAAAACTTTCAAGTCCCATATTCCTGAATTTCCTGAGAAAAAACAATCATTCTTGATCACTAATTGCTACAATGAAAGGCTATGAAGCAATTTCTTTCCTTCTTGATGCATAGATTTACCTTGCATACGGCACACAAAAATGAGGATGTGACATGATTTTCGTTTTGCTGCAATAATTGCATGTAAATATTCTGCCTTGCACTGGCCAGTGACCTAGCATTTTATCAAACCTATCATTTTGGTCAAACCTCACACTGTCATCAGGCCTTTCTGCACGTTGGTACTGCACTGGAGATGGCAACAGGTCATCTGGTTCTGGATCTGAGTCACTTTCCACCAAAATGCAGAGATATTTGAACTTCTGTTGGAAGGGTTCACAATAGAACAATTTCTCATTGATCTGGAATGACAATAAGAATGTTCTGTACACACCCAGACCAATACAGAATTCATATATGCACTAGAAATTTTTATATAAATATTTATTTACTGAAATTTAAAATGTGGCCCTGAGCAGGGGACCGTCTGTACACGGTCCTCTTTTGTTGCACTTTTTCAATTGCATGGTACACTCATATTATGCATATCTAACTCCTGATATATATCTCAAAATATGCCTAAACTATTCATTTACACACTGGACACAACAATTAGTACTTACCGACATTGTGAGAGTATAATCACAGTGTATATGAGTGGAACAAGAGCAAAAATTCGGCTCTGGGTGATGCCAAGCGAGAAGTGTTTACATTTTGGTCTCTCAACCAATGGGAAGCGAGCAGATGCGGTCTCACTTAGCTGGAGCGACTCACAGAAGGCTTGTGATTGGTCAGATATAGAGAATGGGAACCTAGATGCGCTGGGGGAGTAGGATGACACGCGCAAAAACACGTGTTTAGGACCGTCTGTACACGGTCCTGCCCGGTAAAGGGTTAAGAATCGGGGTCTCGACCCCGAAAGGGTTAAGCGGTCGTAAATTTTGGGGATTTTTGAGTCGTTTCAAGCTGGTTGAATGATTTAGCATAGTTGTGGTATGGTTAATTTTGGGAGATGAGATTTTTAAGTATGTACATATAGTACTAAATTTATTTGCAGGCAGGGGACCTTTTGCTGGTTTGGGCATTGAATTCCAGATCTTAGGGCCTTTTATGTGCATTGCATTTTTGCATAGTGTGAGACAGACATGAGGGATATCGAAGAGTGTTTTGTGCCTTTGTTATGCCTGTGTGTTCTGTTGTAGCTATCAAGGAGAAGTTTCAGAAGGTTTGTATTGGAGTTTAATGTTTTGTATATATAGTAGGCACAATAATGTGAGTGTATATTTTGTATATTAAGTACATTCAAGCTCTTGAAGAGCTTCAAGGGAATGTCCTCTGGCCCCCGTAATTTTCTAGTTTGAGGTGCAAGAGATTGTGGTCCACTCTATCAAATGCTTTCTGTAGGTCTATGAAGAGCCCCAGAGGTTATTTATTTTTTTGAGTGCTTCATATAGCAGTTCAAGCATTTGTAGAATTCCATCATTTGTATTTTTTTTCAGCCTAAACCCAAACTGGCAGGGGTTAAGTATGTTGTGAGATATTAGGTAGGAGTAAATTTGCTTGTGGTAATCAAACCAGCCCAACTCTACCCCTGACAAGTCAGAATGCCCCAGCACACCTAACAGTCACCAGATGATTTAGGGCTGTATACCAATCCTAGATGGTTCTCATTTCCTTCTTACAGCTGGCAAAGATGATTACAGGATTTGTTGTTGGCCTTGTGTGTGCAAATAAATACATAATGTGCTCAGTACGTGCAACATGATTCGTCATGGTAGAAATTAGTACACACTTCATCAGTAGTATAGAAAATGTAACAAGCATTTAGAATATTCTTCAGTTTACTCAATCTGGTTGCTTTAGTAGCCATTCTAACAGGTGTATTATACACTGTTTTTATACAATATTTCTACATTAACACTTATCAATATGTAACACATCCAAACATCTTCCAGTGAAAAGGGTTATTACACTAAAGGTTGTTGGAAAATTACAAAATATTAGCTATAATGGAGTGCGTCTATTATGTCCGGTATAATACAGTGGACCCTCTGTTTTCGTGATTTTCGGTTATCGCCAAATTTTTCGTCAAAATATAGGCTCTGTTTCGTTACTTTCCTTTGATTTCATTGGTCATACGGAACACGTCTGAGTGGCCGCGCACACACAAAGCCTCCCACACACATTCTGAGTCAGTGTGGCATTGTTTCGGCAGGTGAACATTAGCCTGTGGGGTCATACGAAACATTTTGTAATAATCTATTGTTTTTGCGCTTGTTTATTGTGAGTGACTGCTAAATAAGCCACCATGGGCCCAAAAAGCTCCTAGTGCCAGCCCTTTGATAAAGAAGGTGAGAAACATGATAGAATTCAGAAATAACACACCAGCCAGGGTACTTCCCCACACACCAGCCAGGGTACTTCCCCACACACATCAGACAGGGTACTTCCCCACACACCAGCCAGGGTACTTCTGAACACAAACCAGCCAGGGTACTTCCCCACACACCAGACAGGGTACTTCCCCACACCAGCCAGGGTACTTCCCTACACACCAGCCAGGGTACTTCCCCACACAAATCAGCCAGGGTACTTCCCCACACACACCAGCCAGGGTACTTCCCCACAAACACCAGCCAAGGCACTTCCCCACACACCAGCCAGGGTACTTCCCCACACACACCAGCCAGGGTACTTACCCACACAAACCAGCCAGGGTACTTACCCACACAAACCAGCCAGGGTACTTCCCCACCAGGGATGCCAAGCCCATGTTGACACTTTACAGATCGCTTGTTCTATCTAGGCTGGAATATTGCTGCACACTAACTGCACCTTTCAAGGCGGGTGAAATTGCTGACCTTGAAAATGTGCAGAGAACCTTCACAGCACGCATAACTGCGATAAACCACCTCAATTACTGGGAACGGTTGAAGTTCCTAAACCTGTACTCTCTAGAACGCAGGCGGGAGAGATACATTATTATATACACGTGGAAAATTCTCAAGGGATTAGTACCAAACTTGCACACGAGAATCACTCCCTACGAAAGCAAAAGACTCGGCAGGCGATGTAACATCCTCCCAATGAAAAGCAGGGTGCCACTAGCACGTTGAGGGACAACACAATAAGTGTCAGGGGCCCAAGATTGTTCAACTGCCTCCCAGCATACATCAGGGGATTACCAACAAACCCCCGGCTGTCTTCAAGCAGGCACTGGACAGGCACCTAAAGTCGGTACCTGACCAGCCAGGCTGTGGTTCGTATGTTGGACTGTGTGCGGCCAGCAGTAACAGCCTGGTTGATCAGGCTCTGGTCCAACATGAGGCCTGGTCACAGACCGGGCCGTGGGGGCGTTGACCCCTGGAATTCTCTCCAGGTAAACTCCAGGTAAACACACACACCAGCCAGGGTACTTCCCCACACACACACAGCCAAGACACTTCCCCACACACCAGCCAGGGTACTTCCCCACACACACCTGACAACCCTACGCCTGTCATGGAATCTATTGAGACTTTGGGGAAGTCCATGGGGTTGGATGTGAGTGGCCAGGATGTGGAAGAGTTGGTGGGCAACCACAGTGAAGAGCTAACCTCTGAAGAGCTGCAAGACCTTCATCTGGAACAGCAACAGACCACAGCTGAGGAAATTGCTTCGGAGGATGAGGAAGAGAGAGGAAGAAGGTGCCTTCTTCAGTGATTAAGGACATTTGTGCAAAGTGGAGTGAGGTGCAAACATTTGTGGAGGATCATCACCCTAACAAAGCTGTTGCAGGCCATGTCTGTGACATGTTCAATGACAATGCCTTGTCCCATTTTAGGCAAATTTTAAAGAGACACCAGAAACAGAGCTCTCTGGAAAAAAAATTTGTGCGACAGGGGTCCAGTGACTCTCAAGCTGGTCCTAGTGCCAGTAAAAAACAAAGAAGGGAAGTAACCCCAGATAAGGACTTGGTACCTAAAGTCATTATGGAAGGGGATTCCCCTTCCAAACAATAATCAGCCCTCCCCATCTTCCATACACCAACAAGAGTCTTCAATAAGGTAAGTGTGATGTTAAATGTTTATTTATATATTTTTTTAGTGCTTTATATTGATTTGTCATTGTTTTGTATATGTAAATCTATATTTACTCTCTAAAAATATATTTTGTTAATACGTACTTTTGGGTGCCTGGAACGGATTAATTGGTTTACATTATTTCTTATGGGGAAAATTATTTTGGTTTTCGTGATTTTCGGCTTTGTTAGACTCTCTGGAATGGATTAATCACGAAACCGAGGGTCCACTGTATAGGCAAACGTTAATGGCCCATCAATCTTTCTGATTGGTTAATTTGGCTATGAAAGCAAGTTTTGGAATTAATTTAACAATCCTTTTGAAAAAAATACTGAAAAAAGGCCATAGTAAATGAGCAACATGACAAATTTACTAAAGATTACCTAAAAAATAATAAAATACAGGATGTTCAAAAAAGAAATAATCGTGGTACCTCGAGTTACGAGTTTAATTCGCTCCAAAAGGCTGTTCAAGTGCTGATACTGAACGAATTTGTTCCCATAAGGAATAATGTAAATTAGATTAATCCATTTCAGACCCCCAAAAATACACTTACAAAAGCACTTACAGAAATACACTTACATAATTGTTCGAGTTGGGATCTGCTCGTATGTCAAGTACCACTGTATCATTGTAAGTCAAGCTCATTTCTCGTTCAGGGATCATTAAATACAAGAATGGCATTCACATTATAGGAGTTATTTTTATGGTCTTTTAACAAACACTGTTTATTCAAATCATATTTATATACGTACTGGAAAAGCTACAGTAGACAGCACATCAAAGAGACATTAAAAGGGGTTGATATGTTAACGAAAAATAGATCGAAAACAGTGGATGAGGTTGAGAAGTTGTTGATGGTGTGGATAAACAATAAACAAATAGCAGGTGATAGTATTTCCACGGCGATAATTTGTGAAAAGGCAAGGAAGTTGCACGCAGATCTTGTCAAGACAATGCCTGGAACCAGTGCTGATGCAAGGGATTTTAAAGCCAGCAGAGGCTGGTTTGAGAGGTTTAAGAAACGTGTGTCAACAGTGTTGTGAGACATGGTGAGGCAGCCAGCTCAGACAAATGTGCAGCTGAAAAGTTTGTGAGTGAATTTAAGGGGTTCGTAGAGGCTGAAGAATTCCTCCCCCAACAAGTGTTTAATTGTGATGAAACAGGCCTGTTTTGGAAGAAAATGCCCAACAGGACCTTCATTACTCAGGAGGAAAAGGACTGCCAGGACACAAACCTATGAAAGACAGGCTAACTCTTATGATGTGTACCAATGCCAGTGGTGATTTTAAAGTGAAGCCTTTACTGGTGTATCATGCAGAAAATCCCAGAGCCTTCAAAAACACAATGTTAACAGGAATTATTTGTGTGCATTGGAAGGCTAACACTAATGCATGGGTCACTAAGGACTTTTCATGGAATGGTTGACTGGAGTGTTTAGCCCTAGTGTGAAGAAATACCTCCTGGAAAGAAATTGCCACTCAAGTGCCTCCTGGTACTGGACAATGCTCCTGCTCATCCTCACAACTTGGAAGAGTTGTTGTCTGACAACTTCAATTTCATCAAGTGAAGTTCTTGCCTCCTAACACCACTCTTCTCATCCAGCCCATGGACCAGCAGGTCATTGCAAACTTCAAGAAACTGTACACCAAAGCAGTGTTTCAGAAGTGCTTTGATATGACCTCAGACACTGCATTGACCCTAAGAGAGTTCTGGAAAGATCACTTCAATATCGTGTATTGCATAGGCCTTTTAGGTAAGGCTTGGGAGGGAGTGACTTCCAGGACTTTGAACTCTGCTTGGAGACCACTGTGGCCAGATTGTGTTGAAAGAGGGATTTTGAAGGATTTGAGGCTGACCCTGACCCTGACGACCCTGTGCCTGTTGTGGAAGATATTGTGGCATTGGGGAACAGCCTGGGGTTGGAGGTGAGTGGTGAGGATGTGGAAGAGTTGGTGGAGGAGCACAGGGTAGAGCTAACAACTGAAGAGCTGCAGACAACCCCATCCCTTAACCCAAAAAAATTTAGAAAAAAAAGGGAAAAGGGAAATTTTTGTTTAAAAAAAAATTTGGAAAAAAATTAAAATTTTCCCCAAAATCAAAACCCTACAAAATTTTTAAAGAACAAAAATTCCAAACCCCTTTATTTTTTTAAGAAGTCCTTTTGAATTTATCCCCAAAACGTTGAATTATTCACAAGATTTAAAATCTTAAGTTCATTTTTTTTTAAGAAAAAAAATTTTCCAGATAAATTAAAAATTTTGATTTTTTTTTTTTTAAGCATCCCCCTCTTAAATTTAAAAAAACCAACTTTAAATAAAATTTTTTATTGTTTTAAAAAAGGGAAAAATTTTTTAATTTAAAAAATTTTGTAAATCTTTTTTTTTGGGGGTTTTGTGAAAAAAATTAGAAAAATCCCCCAAGCCATATGCCATCCCCCTTTATTCTTTTTTTTAAATTTTATTTAAATTTTTAATACCAAAAATTTTAATTTAAAAGCATTAAATAAAAATTTTTATTAATTATTTTAATTTTAAAGGCTGGGGGGTCACGAAGATATTATTCTTGGGGGGGAAAAAGGGGGAAAGGGGATTTTCGTGAAAAAAATTTTTTGGGAATTTTTTTGGGGTTTCAAATTTTTGTTAAAAAAAACCACCCTGAAAGGGCTGAAATGACCCTCTTTAAACCCCCTTTTATGACAGAGCCATTTATTAAAAAAAAATTTAAAAAAGTCGCCAGAAACAGGGATTTTGGGGGCAGTTATTTCACGGGAGGGATCCAGTGACTCTGCTGGTCCAGGTGGATTAAAAAAAAAAAAGGAAGTAACCCCAGAAAAAGGACTTGTTCCCCAAATTTTTTTTGGGGGGGGTTCCCCTTCCCAAAAAATAACACCCCCTCACTCCTCCCCCCCATCTTCCAGATCCCCGAACTCTTTTTTAAAAAAAGGTAAGTAAAAGTTTTAATAATGTTGTTTTTGTATGTGAACTATAATTAAAATGTTTTTTTTGGGGAAATTTTTTTTTTTGGGGGGAAAAGGGATTACAGTGGCCCCCCCTTAAGAGCAGAATTACCAAAGCCCTAAAGGGGCCCCTTACCGAACAAATTTTTTTTCCAAGAAAAAATGTAAAGGGTTTGGGCTATTTCAGCCCCCCAAAAATACACTTCCACAAGCACTTACAATATTAATTTTCATAATTTTAAAATTTTCCCCGGGTCCCTTTTTCGGGGGTCCACTGTAATTTTATTTACTTTTTTTCATGGGAAAAAATTTTGAATTACTATTTTTGTTAAGTAGTGCTCCGGGAACGGTTTAAATTACGTTAGTCGGGGGACCACGTATTTTATAAATCAAAATTGTAATCACACATTGTAAAATACAAAGAAATAAAATCTTTATCTTTATTATGCATTGTTTTGCACCGTGTGAAAATCTTAATGGCCAAACATTCAACATTTTTTTTAAATTTTCATACAGTGGTCCGATTACGTTTCCCCCAAAACCCCCCCTTTTATGTAATTTTTTTTTTTAAAAGCTTTTTTAAATGTAATTTTTGGGGGGTCAAAAGGATTTGTCTATTTTACATCTTTTTTTGGAGAAAAAATTGTTTGGTAATGGCTTTTAACAGCATTCTGGAATAAAAAAAAATATCAAGGGGTCGGGTACCACGTACTAATAAACATGAATTTTCCATGAGATGTTCTTTTTTTAACACTACATATATGATTATGCAAACCAACAACAAACATATCAGTACAGGGCCCCGGGGTTTTTTAAAAAAACCCCCCCTGGGCTGCTAAATCCCCTTCCCAAACAATTTACCCCCTTTTGGGAAAAAATTTTTCCAATTTGTCTATTTCAGCCCCCCAAAAAAACACTTCCACAAGAACTTACACAATTATACTTACAAAAACCCATTTCCGGGGTTTGAACCCCAGGGTCCACTGTACTAACTTCATTTGACAGTAGTATATACCTTTTACAAACTTGTATATTTTTTGAAAGAGTACTTGTTAAAAGTGAAAATATTTTTTATTAAAAATGTTTTTTTTCAAAGTAAAAAAGGATAAAAAAATTTTAAATTTTAATTTTAAAATTTTTATTTATCATTTTTTTTTAAAATTTTTTTAGATTGAATTTTTTTATTATTACGGGGGAGCACTAAACCCATGGGGGTTAAAACCTGTGGGGGGGGGGGTTCAGGAAAACGGGGAATTTTGAGCCCCAGATAATTCACGGGGTCAAGAGTGCCTCATCAGCATCAAAAAACCCGCCTTGAGGGGGTTTTTATTGATAGGTAATAGTTCATTTTTAAAAAAAGACACATATGCTTAAATGATGAAAAGACCAGCAAGGGGTGGAACATATGTACTTCAAACAACTTGAAAGATCAAAAATTTTGCACAAGGAAAGAAATGGAGAAAAATTAACCCAAAAATTTAATCAAAAACCTGCAAAAAACCCCCCCCGGGGAAAACATCTACAGAGTAAAAGTCAAACATTTATCACTTTGTGAAAAAAATTTGAAAAATGATAACTGATGCACACGAAAAAAGACCATTTGTCCACAGGTATTTCAACATAAATCTCCTACAAGATCCCGGGCCCACAAGTAACTGAATTCACAAACACATGAGAACGCTTGTTTTCTACCCCAAAAAAACAAAACCCCAAAAACTCCCAGACTGTATTCCCCCCTTTTAATACACTAAAAACCCCCAAAACCCCCTTTTAAAACGGCATAATCCTACAACAACCCCAGACCATACCCTACCTTTCTTAAAATAGGAAAAATTCCCCCCAAAAAAAAAAGTTACCTTCAGACTAAAATAACAAAACAGCAGTGGATATTTTTATAACAGCAGATTAACATTTAATGGGGCCCCAATAAAAAATTTTTGAAAATTTTTTAAAAATTTTTAAAAAAAAAAAAAACATTTTAAACAAAATTGCCTTAAAAAAAAAAACAGATTACAAAAAGAGATAAATACCCTCAACACCCAAATCCAAAATCCATTAAAAAAAAACCCCATATGAAAAACAAAAAGAATGGGTAAAAAAAAGAGATCTCAATTATTTTTCAACCCTTTCCAGTCTGATGGGGTCAAAAAAAATTTTATTATGAGTTTCCCAAATTTAAAAACATAAAAGGTGAAAAAAAAAGACTGGGAAAAAACCCATCTGAAATTCTAGGGAAAAAAAAGATGCCCCAAAAAAAAACAATCAAATTAACCATAAATCAGATAAACCCCCCGGGCCCCCCCAACTGAAAAGCAAACATACTAAGTTTTTTTTCCCCCCAAGGAAAGTTGGGAAAAAGTTTTAAGCTCAAACACCCCCATCAGACTCCCCCACGGGCACCTACCCGAATACACTATTCCTAGCTCCAACCAACCCAAAGAAGTTCACTCATCACAACCCCCTTAAAAAAGGCGGGAGATATAAAAATTTCCACCTTTAGAAAAAAGCTTCTGACAATCACCAAAAATTGCAACATTTTTTTTTAACAAATCCATCAAACCCCACCTTCACATCAATTTTAAAAATAAGGGGTCACCCCGATCCACAAAGGGGGGAATCAAACAGACTTAATAACTATAGACCAATATCTAACTTACTTTCTAAAATTTTTTAAAAAATAAATTCATAGGCAGATCATTCCATCTCGTCTACACAACAACCAACCCCTGCGGGGGATTCGGGACTAAAAAAAAGAAAATGATGCTATTATACAGGGGCCCCCCGTTTTTCGAAAAACCACCCTAAGTTCCTTTCCCAAATACCGAACGAATTTACCCCCCAAGGAAAATTTCATAGGTTGTCTATTTAGAACCCCAAAAATACACTTCCACAAGAACTTACAAAATTATACTTACATAATTGCACGATTGGGGGTATTCAACCGAGGGTCCACTGTACACATGCTAGAACTAATAACGATCTCAGAAATTTGAATTTGGTTTTCATGCACAACAGGGATGAAAATCCCGGAAATGGTGAAAACACCACACATCAATTTAATGGCAATTTTGAGTGAAAATGCCTTGATAATGAGAAATTTAAAGGAGACTGGCCAAACTGGTTCAAGCTAACAGTAACCAAATAACCACATGATATGACAGTGGTATTGAAAACATCTCTGAATGACTCATGACCCCCGTGGGTTTAGCACTCTAGACAGCATACTCCACCTATATTCAGAACCTTAAAAATACTCACCTAAAAAAAAATTCATACCCATTCATTTCCTTCTACATAAAAAAACTTACATGCTAATATTAACCCTGGGCCCGAATTCTCCTCAACAACTTTAATAGGTCCACCAACATGACACAAGACACAGATCACTATTTGACATACCCCGAGTCCAACAACAATGTAAAAAAATTTTATGCACATAAAGGCCCCAAAAACTGAATTCATTACCCGTAAAAATGTTAACCTTGTCGGAAAATCAACAAGACTCTTCTCAAAAATCACCTACTCACCCTATACTAAATACTCATACTGTAACAAACTTCCAAACCCAAATTATTTTACTTAAGAAGATCTCATTTTGATATGTTCATTTCCTTTAAAACTTGTTTCAATCTCATATCATCATATTTTTATTTAAAATCTTATAGTATCATCATTTTCTTAATTTGAAATAAAATATATACCTAGATGAAACTTAAAAAATATTTTAGTATTGTTTTTTACTAGTATAGCATCAACATACTGTAATTTGAAATAAATTTACAACTAGATTAAATCAACCAATTTTCTTGTATTGTCTTTAAATAGTATGTATAACCATTTAATAATTTAAATAATATAGAACCAGAATAAACTCAATCAATTTTTTACATTAATACTTAGTGAATAAGTCTCTAGAATAAACTGCCCCAATGCCATGGCATGCCAGTGGGCCCCTTTTATTTAAATTTTTTAATTGTATTTTTTTGTAACTACCAATAACATTGTACACTTGTAACATGCAGAAATAAAAAATTATTATTATTATTATATTATTATTATTATTATAATTATAATCTCTAATGTACAACATTTCGAACCTGGAAATAGAGGGGTTACAGCAGCAGAAAACCACCCAGGTTCCATTTTTGCAAAGCTAAGAATGGGAAAACAGAGGCTACATTGAACACAGGCTCTTCAAAACTAGACAATTAAAGTTTGGGAAAAAATGTCCCGGTCTGACTTTTTCATTTCTGCTGCAAATCGTGGTAGGGTTAGAATTTGGCAAAAACCCTTTTTGGATGGGTGAAATGGGAGATAAGCATCAGAATTAAAATCTGCAGCAACTACATAGTCACTGTAAACATGAACCAGAATCTCGGGAAAATGTTTTCAGCACATTGTGAAGCCATCCCTTTGAAGAATTCAGGCTGTAATGGGAGCAAAGAGGCCCCCTACACAGCTAGAAGGGTGTACTTAATAAATATTGTATGTGTGTGTGTATACTCACCAATTGTGGTTGCATGGGTCGAGTCATGCCCGGCCCTCCCCCTGTGTGTGTGTGGGGTTGTATGTAATCATTCATTTTTTTAAATTTTTTTATAAAATTTTGCAAATTAGGGTCCCTTTTTTTGCTACTTCCCATTTTTTCTCTCTTTTCATTTTTGTTCACTTATGCCTTTTTGCTTTCCCTGAGAGCTTTCTAAATTTTTTTTTTTGCAAACTTTCTCCACTTTTCCTAGGAACTCACTACCTTCACGGACACACCTCCTCCCCCTCCTCTCCACTTGAGAACTGCTTTTTGCCTTCCTGCTCTATTTCTTGCCCTTTATTTTTTTTATGTTATTTTCTGTAACTAAATTTTTTATTGCTCTGTTTTATTTTAAGTTATGTGTACTGTAAATTTTTTGTTATTTTGATTAATGTCTTTACTTTATCGAATTAAGGTAATGCTATCTTAATTCTCTCATCTTGATCTTTATTTCATCTTTTTACTTAAACTGTTTTACCAACATATTTGCCTTAATAACCCCTTGGCCAAAATAGTCATTCTTCATTTTTTTACTTTTTTTTCTTGATTATTTACATTATTCTGATCTGCTTTTCACTTCTATGCCCTATGTCTCCCCTTTTCTACCTTTCCCTTTTTCACATCTTCCTTTCCATTCACCTCTCCTACCTTCGCATACAGACTGATGAATACCAAGATTTTGTAATCTAGAAATCCCTTTCACCACCCAGCTATCAGGTACCTTTAGTCTGCTGGTGTCCACCTTTTACTGCCCCCTCTCACAGGTGTCCCCTTTCCCCACCTTCCTTGATATGCTGGTCTGCTTACCCTTCCATCCTGCCTCCCTCCTCATGGGGGTTCTTTTTCCCAAACCCACCTGGGCATGTTTGCCGCCACCATCCCCATCCCCCATGGGTACCCTACCCCCACCATCAGATGCCCCGTGGCTTTGCGCATCCACTCCACGCTTCCGATCTGAGGCCAGTGTACGAGAGAGCTGTCAACCCCAGGAGAACCTTTGATCCACGCCTAGAGCTGGCTCTGAGCGTGGGTGTAAGGCGGTGGGGGGGGGAGGCGAGGAGATGCCAGTGAACTGTTGGATGGCCACTCCCCCATGCAAAGCCCCAACCCCTCCTCAGGGCCCCGACGCACCCAGACGTGACTTGTCACACCCAATACACAAAAACAATCCTTTTTGGGAAAAAATTTTTTTTTTGGGAAAGGGGTCTCCCTTTTATAAATATTTTTTTATCATTCAGAAATTAATGTAAGCTTTTCAATATTGCAAAACTTTTCCCATTTCTTTTTAGTTTTCAGTGCTACTGTATTAAATATAATGCAAAGTTTGTGAATTCTATGAAATTATTGCAGTGTAAAAGAGGAGTAACTATATGTGGAACTTTAAACATCTATATTTAGAATGCATTCCCTTGAAGCCAAGACAGATTTGAAAATATGCCTAAGTATTAGTCTTAGTCACATGCTCATTTACCTTAACCTGAAAACTACCAAGGGTGACAGTGACCCCTGAGTCATGGTGGTGGTTGCTAACTGCTCATATGCATGGCCCTGCTGCTTTACATTCCCTCCCTGAGGCCTAAGCTTTGTTTTGCATACCCAGTGTAACATTTTAAATTGAATTGAAAATTTATAATCAGAGAGTATGAAGTAGTAATGACTTTCGATACTTTTTTTGTCATTTTATGATTTATAATCTGTGACATAACAGAAAACATGCTGCTAACATTGAGGCTGTCGAGGTAATTTAGTTGTGGCTTTTATCATTGTTTTGTTCCTGGAGAAATTATGCTCCTCTTTAATTTGTATGAAGTGTATAATAAAAATATCAAATCAGTGAAAAAGCTGGAGTTAGAATTCTTTATTCTTTTTATTATAAGCTCACCAGCCAATTAGTTTCAGGACATTAGAGAAACTTATTCAAGAAATTTGTCAAAGACAAAAGTCTAGTAATTACTAGATTGCCGTTATTGCAGTAGCTACCTGGTGCCTGTCACATTACTGTATTACCATTTTTAGATAGAACAGTAACAAGTGGCCGTGTAGTAAGCTGCTGCAGATATATAGGCTTTTATGTCTTTGTAAATATTTTAACAATTTATGAGCAGGGGAGTCTTGTTTGCCCTACAAGTTTGATTGTTGTAAAATAGTGCAGTAATAAATAACAAGCAAACAAGACTGTATAAAGCATACTTTCTGGCTTCTTGGTTTTGCATTCTTATAAATCTGTGTTGTCATTGTTGAACATTTAGTCTAGAGCCTGTTTGTTCTTAAAATAAAATTAGACACTACTCCTGCAACCATTAGTATAACCGAATAATAGTTTTTCATATCTGGTGATTATCAACTTGCATAATTGCATTATTGGAATAGTTCAATCTTGAAATTTCATCTGTAAGTCACCTGTCACAGTCAAATTCAAGAAATTCCCAAGTAGTGCAGATTTTCGTAAAGCATATTACAGTACTTCTAAATGTAACTGCCTTCTTGCTCAGGGTATTAGAAAAACCATGTTCCTGCTATCTAATTTTTTATAGTTTCGTCGCCTGAAAGTAGTAAGCAGCAGTAGCGGCCACGGACAGCAGCGTGCAGATATATTTGTGAATGTGCGCGGGGTGGCAGGGAGGGTTCAAGGTCTCCACATACCTCGCTCCTGGCCTCCAGCTTTTCCTCAGGGTCCGCATCAGGTAGGTGCTGATGATATACATTTCAAGTACAGTATTACAAAGCTCCAGAAGTGTGAGTGTTATAGTTCATGCAGTCACTGAATGTTTTGTCTTTCATACATGCTACTCACCCTTTTTTACCAGTGATGACAAAAGCAGCAGCAGCAGCTTCAGCAGCAGTCTGAGCAGCAACAGCAGCAGTCGTGACCGAAGCACCAAAACGGTGGGTAGATCTCGCCTGGTTCCAGCATCACCTTCTCCAACTTTCGAGTGTGATTGGCAAGTGGATGGTGAGGTGTCAAGGCGAGCGCTGCTCATCCTGAAGTTCGCACTGGCTCTAGAGAACTCTCAACTCTGCCAACATTGCCCTTGGAGATGTCTTTACTGGTTAGTAGCAAAGTTATTCTTTGGGAAAATCCAACATCACTGCCTCTGTTCATAAGTTGTATTATTATACAGTGGAACCCCGAGTTTCGGTCGTAATCCGTCCAGGAGCTGGGCCTAAAGTCAAAACGGCCTAAAGTCGAAGCAATATTTCCCATAAGAAATAATGTAAATCCAATTAATCCGTTCCTGCTGTCAGGAGGTATGACAAAATAGCACAGTGGTACCCGAGTTTCGTACTGCTCCCAACTTGAACAATTATAATATTTTTATTTGGACATGATACAAAGAATTACATTTGGTTATTGAGATTACATGAGGTGTACATGCCAAAAGCCCCTAAGTGTATTATTGTAAGTGCTTTTGTAAGTGTATTTGGGCTGAACGATGTTTATTTACATTATTCTTATGGGAACAAATTCATTCGGTAACGGCACCGTACTGAATGAATTTGTTCTATAAGGAATAATGTAAATTAGATTAGTCCATTTCAGACCCCCATTTACATACCATGCAGAAGATAGGCAGAGCGGCTTATGCTGTCAGGAGTTTATTTCGTTTCATCCTTTTTCTATCGCTTAACCCTTTCAGGGTTTCGGCCATACTAGTACGGCTTACGCACCAGGGTTTTGACGTACTAGTACGCCTAACTAGCGCCCTCAAATCAAGTGGAAACAGGCTAGTAGGCCTAGATGTGAGACAATGGGTTCAGGTGATCAGTGTGCGCAGTATAAAAAATCCTGCACCACACAGTGCGTAATGAGGAAAAAAAACTGACCGTGTTTTTGGTTTAAAACAGCGACTTTGCACTCTATTTTCGTATGGTATTTATGGTTGTATTCTCGTTTTCTTGGTCTCATTTGATAGAATGGAAGATATATTACAGAAATAGAGATAATTTTGATTGGTTTCACAATGACAAATACCTTGAAACTGAGCGCAAAGTAGTGAAAATGTTCGATTTTTGCCGATGTTCAAGAGTAAACAAATCACGCCATGCGTCCAATACACATCAACTGGCGAGTCTAATATTCTTGCACAAGTGCGCTGATATTATTTATACCATTTTTACAATGATGCAATAGTATACAACAGAAAATCTTCTATTTTTGTAGAATAAAAT
>WNWK01012721.1:0-58382 GCA_009830355.1 Cherax destructor | reverse complement strand
GGAAGCAGAAGTGTGCTTGGGATGAAACCCTACCTGAGGAATTCGTTAACAGGTGGGAAGAATTAATTGGTGATTATGAGAAAGTTCCAATGTTGGAGTTCCCGGTGTGTAGCCCGCTCTGGAGTGGAAAATACACTCCACATTTTTTGCGATGCTTCTAAATTAGCGTATGGAGCAGTCGCTTATCTTCAATGTGATAAAGATATCTCTCTTGTCATGTCTAAAACTAAAGTGGCTCCAATTAAATTACGTACCTTACCTCAGTTGGAATTAACCGCCAATTATGGGGTGTCAAATTAGCTGATTATTTACGGAGTAAATTGCCGGAGATAAATATTAGCGACACCATAATTTGGTCTGATAATGAGGTATCCTTGCAGTGGATTCGTAACGAAAAACAGCAAGATTGTGTACGTGCAAAATAGTCGCAAAATTTAGGAGATACAATTTTGAATCGTCTAACAACGAACTCTGCCCGGCCGCAGTGTGGAAAATATTGGTATTTTCCGAAAGTTGTAATTGATAAACTTTCCAATATGAACAGATATCCTTAATGTACCGCTAGTATATGGGGGTATTAATAGGGAACCATCGTACCAGAGGGTAGAGGCTGGGCAGGGAGGCGGCAGAGAGGGAGTAGTGAGTGGACAGCCAGCCTACCCACCAGATTCCAGGTGGGATGGCCTGCCAAATTTGGGAGTTTCCCGGGCCGCCAAACCGGATTTAATTACCTCCTTTCGTAATGTGGAGAAATATCCAGTGACGCGGTGAATATAAAGTGGACAATCAGTCCAGGAGGTCCAGTAATAGGACAATAATTGTGAAATAAGGTGTGCCGCCGGCGAGTGATGCTGTCATAGGCCTATTTGAACTCAGTGAAGCGACCATACGGCAGAATAAAGTCATAACCCCTGATGCTGGGGGGCTTTCGTCTTAGAAGAGACTGAAATATATTCGATGAATATTGTGAAATGGTGAATATAGTGAAATCGAGTTGTAAATAATCAGGGGGTGATTGTACCGAGCGAGGCTAGCGTGGGTACGCCATACCCCGACCGCCATGTTGGATGCGGAGGAGATGAACTAACATATCGCAAGTTATCTGCTCGAAATCCAAGTATCGAGAGGGCGAATGTGTATAAACTAGTGGGGCATTAAGCCAGGATATATGTAGTGTGTCAAGTTACACGTATAAACAATTATAAGGTCGGATTAGTGAGAGGATCTGAATCGCTACCCCGACCAACCACATGTTAACTAACGCCCGGTCTCGTGGGCGTATAAGAGTTCAAGGAAATTAACCTTCCTTGACTCGACGGGACAACCCTTACCATCGCGATCGAATCAGATCGCAGGAGGACGTCAACAACTAAGTACTCTTCTGTCGTCTTTGTTATTGGCCAATGATATTGTTACGCACAGTAGATGTACTTTAGCTAGGTCAACGATCTACAATGCACCGCTATGATGGACCTCTATTATGTTGTGATCTGAGTATATTATTTTTGATATGATGACATTTCGTATCAGATCATCATTGTTGGTGAAGATGAGGTCCAGCGTATTCTTTAATCTTGTGGGCTCCACTATTTGCTGGTTTAAGGTGAATTTGGTGCAGAGATTTAAAAGCTCGTGTGTGTGCGAGTTTTCATCTGAGCTGCCTTCTGGTGTTATCTCTGCTTTTACATTATTTGCAATATTCCTCCATTTTAGGTGCCTTAGGTTGAAGTCCCTCAGTAGCAATATGTTGGGGGTAGGGGCTGGAAGGTTTTACAGACAGTGGTCAATTCAGAAGCTGTTCCTGGAATTGTTGGGACGTTGCATCCGGGGGCTTGTAGACAACCACGATGACTAGGTTTTGATTCTCGACATTTATTGCTAGTACTTCAACTACATCATTTGAGGCATTTAGTAGTTCTGAACATATAAGTGACTCTGTGATATACAGGCCAACCCCCCCTTTTTGCCTGTTCACTCTGTCACACCTGTATAGGTTGTAGCCTGGGATCCATATTTCATTGTCCAAGTGATCTCTTATGTGGGTCTCTGTGAAAACCGCAAACATAGCGTTTGACTCTGTAAGCAGTCCACGAATAAAAGGTACCTTGTTGTTTGTTGCTGGCTTTAGACCCTGTATATTAGCAAAGATGAATGTAGTTGGATTGGTGGTATTGGTGGTATGGGGGGAGGGGTCTTTTTTCCTGGCTCTAATATCTGTTGTAATGGAGAGGAGGCCACTGACTGTGATTCCACTCCAGAAATGCTTTCAGTTGGTGTACAATTTCTGTCATTTTCTGCCAGCTTTTTTTCCTTCCTGGCACTAAAAAACCTCTCTCTCCGGAGTGGCTGTGGATACCCAGATTTTGCCATGGTCTGGATGGTCTGTGTCGCCTCGTACCCTTTAGGGGGTATGCCTGGCAATATAAGTTATTGCACTGTCTTTCCTGAATTGATGTGTGGCACATTTCAGGGTGGAAAAACTTACAGGACGGGAGGTTGCATTTGCCTGTTTTCATATGGTCACGGCATTTTCTGGGGTGATCATAATTGCATGACCCATCTGATTTCCAAGATTTTCCATGCCTGCAGATTCCACGTGCATAGTATTCACATAGGCCTGGTTTCCGTTTGCCCTGGTTTTTTGTGACTGTGTTCCCCATTGGTGGGTGTGTTCCTGTCTCGTGTCTGCCTTCGTTACTGGTGCTAACAATGGAGTCTTCAACTTTTTCCGGTAATTTATCTTCAGTATTTCCCTGGGCATCCTCTTGTTTACTATCTACCGTGGTATTGCTAGTTTGTACCACGTTTTTGTGTGTGTCCTTGTCTACACCTGTTTCCCCATCATTTATTTCACTAGAGCTACTGTCCCTCTTCAGGTCACCACATTTATTTCTCCATTCTTAAATATATTGGGTATCATTTCAACATCTGTACCAGGGGCGGTCGCACCATCTGGCCCTGATTTTTTACTTTCCCAACTGTTATAGAAAGCTGTCATGTTTTTTATGAAGTCCGATTTGGTGTTGTCATCTTTTAATATCGATGTGATTTTATTCCACAGTTCAGTCTCATTTGGACATACCCAAAAACACTTCCCTTGTTTAATATCTCGGGTAGTAGAGTCTTGAAGGCCTACACAAGGGGCGTGGCAGCATTTACCACAAAAGTTGCATGTAATCCATGCAGAGGAACGTTTGGAGAGGGAGGGATCATGGACACTGGGGTTGTCCCGCAGTTACTAAAAACAACAGACATAGCCCCACTCCACAAAGGCGGCAGTAAAGCAATAGCAAAGAACTACAGACGAATAGCGCTAACGTCTCATATCATAAAAATCTATGAAAGGGTTCTAAGAAGCAAGATCGCCACTCATCTAGACAACCATCAATTACACAACCCAGGGCAGCATGGGTTTAGAGCAGGTAGCTCCTGTCTGTCCCAACTACTGGACCACTACGACAAGGTCCTGGATGCTCTAGAAGACAAACAGAATGCAGATGTCATATACACAGACTTTGCAAAAGCCTTTGATAAGTGTGACCATAGTGTGACAGCACACAAAATGCGTGATAAAGGAATAACAGGAAAAGTTGGTAGATGGATCTATAATTTCCTAACAAGTAGAACACAAAGAGTAGTAGTCAACAGAGTAAAGTCTGTGGCAGCTACGGTGAAAAGCTTTGTTCCACAAAGCACAGTACTCGCCCCTACCCTGTTCCTCATCCTCATATCAGACATAGACTGGGATATCAGCCACAGTGCCGTGTCTTCCTTTGCAGATGACATCCGAATCTGCATGACAGTGTCCACCGTTGAAGACACTGCAAATCTCCAAGCAGACATCAACCAAATCTTCAAATGGGCTGCAGAAAACAATATGAAGTTCAATGATGAGAAGCTTCAATTACTCCGATAGGGAAAACGTGAGGAAATTAAAATCTCATCGGAATATAAAACAAATTCCAACCACAAAATAGAGCGAACAACTAACGTCAAAGACCTGGGAGTGATCATGTCAGAGGATCTCACCTTCAAAGACCATAACACTGTAGCAATCACATCTACCAGAAAAATGACAGGATGGATAATGAGAACCTTAAAAACCAGGGATACCAAGCCCATGTTGACACTTTTCAGGTCGCTTGTTCTATTTAGGCTGGAATATTGCTGCACACTAACTGCACCTTTCAAGGCAGGTGAAATTGCTGACCTAGAAAATTTATAGAGAACCTTCAATAAACCACAATAATAAACCACCAATAAACCACCTCAATTACTGGGAATGCTTGAAGTTCCTAAACCTGTACTCCTTGGAACGTAGGCGGGAGAATTACATTATTATATACACTTGGAAAACCCTAGAGGGATTAGTACCAAACTTGCACACGTGAGTCACTCCCTACGAAACCAAAAGACTCGGCAGACGATGTAACATCCCCCCAATGAAAAGCAGGGGTGCCACTAGCACGTTGAGAGACAACACAATAAGTGTCAGGGACCCAAGACTTTTCAACTGCCTCCCAGCATACATAAGGGGATTACCAATAAACCCCTGGCTGTCTTCAATCAGGCACTGGACAGGCACCTAAAGTCGGTGCCTGACCAGCCAAGCTGTGGTTAGTACGTTGGACTGCGTGCGGCCAGCAGTAACAGCCTGGTTGATCAGGCTCTGATCCATCATGAGGCCTGGTCACAGACCGGGCCGCAGGGGCGTTAACCCCTGGAACTCTCTCCAGGTAAACTTCAGGTCACTATTGTGATTCTGAAGACTGAAGAGCCCAACTGTACAGATTCGTGGAGTTTTTCATTTCCCCGAGATATTCGCTTGGAGAACTGAGAAAAAGTCTGTGGATCACAATTTTTAACAACTGATGCACCATTTTTCACAAAGTGTTATCTCATCAGATCTGATGAGATAACCCAATGTCGTTTTCAATTTGTGCTGCTCCTTGTGAATTCCATGATGTTGCTCGTCCTCACAATTTTCTTTCTGGTGTACTTCGTCACGCCCAAGGTGATCATGTTGCTTCTGGATTTCTTCTTGGTGAGAGGGACGGGCCTGTTTTGGTGGGGGGACCTCTTCTGGTGGGGGGCCTTGAGCCCCTCCCCTAAATTCGGCCCTGCATGTGTGTCTCGTGTGTTGTCTTTTAACAGCTAATTGAAGCTGTGTAATAACTAATAAGACATTCTTGATCTCTGCCAGTGCAAAGGTCATGACCCCTTTCATCCTCACAGTGTGGGAAAGTAGTGAGGGGGATCTTAGCTACCGCGAGGGGTTACTGCCCCAGAGGGCAGCAACCCCTCGCAATAATATCCCATGTTGAGAAAATTTTTCTCCACATGGTATATTTTTCTCAGGGGGTTTCTGAGATATGTGTACTATAATTAAAATGAACAAAATTCAAATTTCTAGTAGAATTTAAACAACACCTTGACAATGGAAGGTAATCAAGTTTGATTCAAGAAAGGCGAGAGTCGCTCCAGTTTCTTGGAATAAAAACGGTTGGTGACCATAAGGTGTCCTTCTCTTCTTTAAGAATTTGCCTTGGTTTGTACTGAGAATACCTACATCATCACATCTCTAGTTCCATAAGAGACTACAGCCTCGGTGGATAACAATGCAGTTTGTGATGCAGAAGACTGACACATGTAGACAGCCTGTACTGTCTGCATAGACAGCCATTCTGTCTGCCTGCCGAGCATATGCTGTCTGCCAGCTGAGTTCATATTTCGCGCCATGCTTGTGCTGCCACCTATAGGCCTACCCACTTCAGTCTGTGACACCCTGCCTCTCTCTCACTAACGCAGCGGCCTTCACTCAGACAACAAGGCCTACTCCTCTCTCTCTCGCGGGTGTGGCTCTGCCGGGCCATGGCCACAGAACACGCAGCCTGTGTATGCACCCTTTATTACAAATAAAGCAGAAGCCTCCGAAGCCTTATCATTTCATTCACGGCCTGCACGATACAACAATCATGTAAACAATGAAGACATCGGTGCCTCGCAGCAGATGTGTTTGCCTGAGAGGGAAGGAAGAGGAATGAAGTTTGTCTTCACTCCATCATTCTACACAAGAAGCATGTGTCTCTCAACGAGTTATCCTGATGTTGTGTCTGCAAATCTCAGCATCCAGACACAGGTACATGCAGGATCCAGGCCGAAATTTGTTGAATTCTCCGAGAAATGGCGTCACTGACTCTACACACAGTGTCCCACGCTGTTTCTCAGTCACGTGCTCAGCCTTGCCAGCATGTTCTGCTGTTGTTGTTCAGCTCAGCACTGCTATTTTAGCAAGTCTGAGGTGAGTTTGTAATGATTTCAGCCTGCAGTGGGACCGTGTTTCCCTCGTGTGGTGTATGGGTGAGGGAGGTAGGCGCGCGGCCCTGTCTCTCACCATACACACCCGCCCTAGTGTACGCCACACACTCCACTCACCACTCGTCTCACTCTCTCTGCTGTGAATTTCCTTGTGAATTCTTGCCAGAACTGTGTATCCGAGTGTCGAGGCCACTCGAAGCCACCTGTGACCAAGCCACATGAGATGATCACCAAGCCACGTGGGATGATCACCAAGCCACGTGGGGTGTTACCGAAGCCAGACATCCAAAGCCATGCTGTGGTCTGCTGCCGCATTAACCCATGACATCATGATGCTGCTGACGTCACGATGCTTCCTGACTCCAGGACGTCACCCACGATGCTGCCTGACGTCACTCGCGATGTCACCCCATGCCATCCGTCACGACGTCACTCGCGAAGTCACCCCATGACATCCGTCACGACGTCACTCTACTGATGTCACTTGCGATGTCACCCCATGACATACGTCACGATGTCACTCTATGACGTCACCTCACGACGTCTGCTGACGTCACTCGCGATGTCAGTCCATGACATCCATCACGACATCACTCCAGGACGTCACCGAGTGTTCTAGTTTCACAGTGAGCATTTTATTTTCATTATAATGCCATGGCATGTCAGTGGCTCTCCTTGCACTCAATTTACATTGTAACTACCGATACCTATGTAATCTGCAATCTGCAATGAAATAAAATTTGTTTGTTTGTTTGTTTGTTATTTGTCGAGAAGTTTGAGAGAAGATAAGTCGAGTGTTCATTAATTCCTCTCAGTCAGTGTTCTCACATATTCGTGTATTGCTCAGTGACAATTTTTATACAGAAAAGCGTCATTTGCTAGTAAGCTATGTTGTACCATATGTGCAGTATGTGTGCAGTTTCTCGTGTGTCCTATGTAGCACCTGTGTGTTATTTGTCACTAGGTGTGACCCGCGCCCCGCGCGCTTGACAGCTGACATTTGTCAGTCCAGGCGTCAGTTACGAGCATTCGAGCACCTTGTACAGAAAGCTCTTATTGTTCGCCGCTCGTAGATGATTTTGCTGAATCGTACCCGCGACGATTCTTCCATCGAGATCGTTCCACTTCACCTCCTAGACCGTCAGTCCAGTTATTGCAGATGACCAGTCTGGGGACACTTACACTGCCCTCTGCTGTAACCTCAACTGTCGAGAGATGTCACTCGTCTAGCCGCAGTTAAGCCTGTCGGCAGACAACTGTTAGCCTCGTGTCGCAGCTTCAGTGAGCAGCCTGCATAAAGATGATGTCACTTTGAATACTAGACATAGCAGCTCAGCCGCAGCTATATCTCCCGTGTTGCAGTACGTGTCCAGACACAGGAAGGCGTGCAGTGCTGCATTGACGCTCACTGCCTTAGACCACGAAGCACACCTTTTTTTTTTCTTCCCTCTCTGGAGGAAGTTTTTTTTCCATGTCCCTATGTTTATGTATATATGTATATTTTTCTTTCGTGTTCTGTGACCTGTTCATGCGAGAGAGAGACCCGAGTTTTTTTTACTGCCAGACATGGTCGGGGTCGACCATGGGTGCATGGCCGAGCAATGTAGACAGCCATGCTGTCTGCCAGCTTAGTTCATATTATTTCGTGCCATGCTAGTTTCCATAGTATTCCGCCAGAGGCAAGCCTGGTAGGCATATCACATCAACCAGACCCACCTGGCCCTCTCTCACTCACACAGCGTCGTTCACTCAGACAAGGCCTACTCCTCTCTCTCTCTCTCTCTCTCTCTCTCTCTCTCTCTCTCTCTCTCTCTCGCGGGAGTGGCCCTGCCGGGCCATGGCCACAGAACACGCAGCCTGTGTACTCTCCCTTTATTACAAATAAAGTAAGAAGCCTCCGAAGCCTTATCATTGCTACCCGCTCTGCAAGAACACCCACATAACTTATCGTTATACACAGCTGCGGTGGATAACAATGCAGTTTGTGATGCAGGAGACTGACACAGCCTCGGTGGATAACAATGCAGTTTGTGATGCAGGAGACTGACACGGCTGCGGTCATGTAATGGACTTATATTTTGTTTTTCAATATTTTTTTGGGTATACAGATAACCACAATTTGCAAACTAATTTTTTTATTATTTAAGTTATGGAACAAATGAACAAGGATGTCACTATTAGCTCGTGTTCTCGAAAATATGATCATTGTTCATTGTTTAAAAATATTATACATGAAAACAATCTAATTAAAGAAAAATACAAAGTGCTATTGGTTTTTAAACAGGTTTCTAATTTGCTTTACTAGAAACTATGATCTATAGAGGTTTAGTGCTCTATTTTGAATATAGATAACAAAAGAACTTAGTAGTGATGGGTGTACGAGTATAGTAACTCAATAAGGAAGAATAAGCCAGCTAGTGCAACGCCCACCGCCCACAAAACCATCACACCGCCCATCTTCACCATACCAAGCGGCTCTGCTTCCTCATTTCTCAGACTCGCATACACACATTTCTTTGATCTAATGTTTATCAGACGACAATTTCTCAACCAAACTATTCTGTAGGAAGAGTAAAATATTACATTATGGAAAGAATCTCAGCATTAAAAATGCAAAATCACTGCTATTTTTTTAAACGTTAGAAAACATGAACAATCTATGCGCACATACATTAACATAAAAATGAAGGTCAAAACTATTCTTCACTCTATGTTCTGGTAAACACTTACAAGTAAAGATTAATAATTTTCGAAAACTTACTGGTTATCAAAAAGTGGTTTTATAGGTGAGTTTTTTGGAAAAGCCATCCCAACAGGATCCAAGGCCAGGACTTCTGAGCTCTCTTTCAATGTACATAGTTTCACTGGTCCAGCTGTAAAACAAAGAGCAGTTAAAGTTTTTATTAGAAATTAAGAACTGATTTACAAATTGAGTTAAATATTATGGTTGAATTTGTAACCATAACTGAAGGAGACTGTCAAAACACAGTCATTTTATAATTAACAAACAAATGTTTCCATATTCTGACGTCGGAGACAGGAAAAAAAAGTAAATTGCATAATATGACACATGAAAATCTATCGAGGAAGTAATATTGATGAAATATAAATACAGTTTAAATGTCAGTACAGAGTAATTTCATTAGAAGTTATATTGCTCAGCCTCTTTCAAAATTTCAGTAAACTTTTGGACATGCCATTAAAACCTGACGCACGGAAAGGCAAGATATTCGAAATATAATTCAGAACACCGGAAATTCCCACACTTAGGAGGAAGCAGCTGATGACGCTGTTTTGGTCTGACTTACACCGCTGACTACTGACACTCTTCCAGACGCTGTTTTGGTCTGACTTGTACTGCTGACTACTGACACTCTTCCACACGCTGTTTTGATCTGACCTGCAACGCTGACTACTGACACTCTTCCAGACGCTGTTTTGGTCTGACTTGTACTGCTGACTACTGACACTCTTCCACACGCTGTTTTGATCTGACCTGCAACGCTGACTACTGACACTCTTCCAGACGCTGTTTTGGTCTGACTTGTACTGCTGACTACTGACACTCTTCCACACGCTGTTTTGATCTGACCTGCAACGCTGACTACTGACACTCTTCCAGACGCTGTTTTGGTCTTACTTGTACTGCTGACTACTGACACTCTTTCTGACGGTGTTTTGGTCTGACTTGTACTGCTGACTACTGACACTCTACCAGACGCTGTTTTGGTCTTACTTGTACTGCTGACTACTGACACTCTTTCTGACGGTGTTTTGGTCTGACTTGTACTGCTGACTACTGACACTCTTACAGACGCTGTTTTGGTCTGACTTGCACTGCTGACTACTGACAATCTTCCAGACGCTGTTTTGGTCTGACTTGTACTGCTGACTACTGACACTATTCCAGACGCTGTTTTAGTTGTACTTGTACTGCTGACTACTGACAATCTTCCAGACGCTGTTTTGGTCTGACTTGCACTGCTGACTGCTGACAATCTTCCAGACGCTGTTTGGTCTGACTTGCACCGCTGACTACTGACAATCATCCAGACGCTGTTTGGTCTGACTTGTACTGCTGACTACTGACACTCTTCCAGACGCTGTTTGGTCTGACATGCACCGCTAACTTCTGACAATCTTCCAGACGCTGTTTTCGTCTGACTTGTACTGCTGACTACTGACACTCTTCCTGACACTGTTTTGGTCTTACTTGACCGCTGACTACTGACAATCTTCCAAATGCTGTTTTGGTCTGACTTGTACTGCTGACTACTGACACTCTTCCTGACACTCTTTTGGTCTTACTTGCACCGCTGACTACTGACAATCTTCCAAACGCTGTTTTGGTCTGACTTGTACTGCTGACTACTGACCTCTTCCAGACGCTGTTTGGTCTGACTTGCACCGCTGACTACTGACAATCTTCCCGACGCTGTTTTGGTCTGCCTTGTTCCGCTGACTACTGACACTCTTCCAGACGCTGTTTTGGTCTGACTTGTACTGCTGACTACTGACATTCTTCCAGACGCTGTTTTGGTCTGACTTGTACTGCTGACTACTGACACTCTTCCAGACGCTGTTTTGGTCTGACTTGCACCGCTGACTACTGACACTCTTCCAGACGCTCTTTTGGTATGACTTGTACTGCTGACTACTGACACTCTTCCAGACGCTATTTTGGTCTGACTTGTACTGCTGACTACTGACACTCTTCCAGACGCTGTTTTGGTCTGACTTGCACCGCTGACTACTGACACTCTTCCAGACGCTGGTTTGGTCTGACTTGTACTGCTGACTACTGATACTATTCCAGACGCTGTTTTGGTCTGACTTATACCGCTGACTACTGACACTCTTTCAGACGCTGTTTTGATCTGACTTGTACTGCTGACTACTGACACTCTTCCAGATGCTGTTTTGGTCTGACTTGTACTGCTGACTACTGACACTCTTTCAGACGCTGTTTTGGTCTGACTTGTACTGCTGACTACTGACACTATTCCAGACGCTGTTTTGGTCTGACTTATACCGCTGACTACTGACACTCTTTCAGACGCTGTTTTGAACTGACTTGTACTGCTGATTACTGACACTCTTCCAGACGCTGTCTTGGTCTGACTTGCACCGCTAACTACTGACAATCTTCCAGACGCTGTTTTCGTCTGACTTGTACTGCTGACTACTGACACTCTTCCTGACACTGTTTTGGTCTGACTTGCACCGCTGACTACTGACAATCTTCCAAACGCTGTTTTGGTCTGACTTGTACTGCTGACTACTGACACTCTTCCAGACGCTGTTTTGGTCTGACTTGCACCGCTGACTACTGACAATCTTCCCGACGCTGTTTTGGTCTGACTTGTTCCGCTGACTACTGACACTCTTCCAGACGCTGTTTTGGTCTGACTTGTACTGCTGACTACTGACATTCTTCCAGACGCTGTTTTGGTCTGACTTGTACTGCTGACTACTGACACTCTTCCAGACGCTGTTTTGGTCTGACTTGCACCGCTGACTACTGACAATCTTCCCGACGCTGTTTTGGTCTGACTTGTTCCGCTGACTACTGACACTCTTCCAGACGCTGTTTTGGTCTGACTTGTACTGCTGACTACTGACATTCTTCCAGACGCTGTTTTGGTCTGACTTGTACTGCTGACTACTGACACTCTTCCAGACGCTGTTTTGGTCTGACTTGCACCGCTGACTACTGACACTCTTCCAGACGCTCTTTTGGTATGACTTGTACTGCTGACTACTGACACTCTTCCAGACGCTGTTTTGGTTGTACTTGTAATGCTGACTACTGACACTCTTCCAGACGCTGTTTTGGTCTGACTTGCACCGCTGACTACTGACACTCTTCCAGACGCTGGTTTGGTCTTACTTGTACTGCTGACTACTGACACTATTCAGACGCTGTTTTTGGTCTGACTTATACCGCTGACTACTGACACTCTTTCAGACGCTGTTTTGATCTGACTTGTACTGCTGACTACTGACACTCTTCCAGATGCTGTTTTAGTCTGACTTGTACTGCTGACTACTGACACTCTTTCAGACGCTGTTTTGGTCTGACTTGCACCGCTGACTACTGACAATCTTCCAGACGCTGTTTTGGTCTGACTTGTACCGCTGACTACTGACACTCTTCCAGACGATGTTTTGGTCTGACTTGCACAGCTGGCTACTGACAATCTTCAAGACACTGTTTTGGTCTGACTTGTATTGCTGACTACTGACAATCTTCAAGACGCTGTTTTGGTCTGACTTGCACCGCTGACTACTGAACTCGATACCTCAAAAGCGGTGGGACCTGACAACATTTCTCCGTGGGTCCTTAGAGAGGAGGAGAGATGTTAAGTGTGCCACTAACAAAAATCTTCTACACATCCATTGAAACTGGGCAACTACCTGAGGTGTGGAGGATGGCAAATGTAGTCCCAATTTTTAAGAAATGAGACAGACACGAGGCATTAAACTACCGACCTGTGTCACTGACGTGTATAGTATGCAAAGTCATGGAGAAGATCATCAGGAGGAGAGTGGTGGAGCACCTAGAAAGACACAAGCTTATAAACGACAACCAGCATGGTTTCAGGAAGGAAAATCCTGTGTCACAAACCTACTGGAGTTTTATGATAAGGTAACAGAAGTAAGACACGAGATAGAGGGTGGATAGACTGCGTTTCTTGGACTGCAAGAAGACGTTCGACACAGTTCCTCACAAGAGGTTAATGCAAAAGCTAGAGGATCAGGCACATGTAACAGGAAAGGCACTGCAATGGATCAGAGAATATCTGACAGGAGGCAACAACGAGTCATGGTACGTGACGAGGTGTCAGAGTGGGCACCTGTGACGAGTGGGGTTCCACAAGGGTCAGTCCTAGGACCTTTACTGTTTATGGTATATGTGAATGACATAACGGAAGGGATAGACTCAGAAGTGCCCCTGTTTGCAGATGATGTGAAGTTAATGAGAAGAACTAAATCAGTCGAGGATCAGGCAGGACTACAAAGAGACCTGGACAGCTACAAGCCTGGTCAGTAAATGGCTCCTTGATTTACCCTGCCAAATGTAGAGTCATGAAGATCGGGGAAGGGAAAGAGACCGCAGACAGAGTATGGTTTAGGTGGCTAAAGACTGAAAACCCCCACTCAAGGAAAAGATCTTGGGGTGAGTATAATACCGAGCACATCTCCTGAGGCACACATCAATCAGATAACTGCTGCAGCATACGGGCGGCTGGCAAACCTAAGAAAAACGTTCCAATACCTCACTAAGGAATCGTTCAAGACTCTGTACACCATATACGTCAGGCCCATACTGGGTATGCAACCCCAAATTTTGGAACCCACACCTGGTCAAGCACGTCAAGAAATTAGAGAAAGTGCAAGGTTTGCAACAAGACTAGTCCCAGAGCTAAAGGGAATTGTCCTACGAAAAAAGGGTTTAAAGGGGAAATCGGCCTGACGACACTAGAGGACAGGAGGGTTAGGGAAGACATGATAACGACATATAAAATACTGCGAGGAATAGATAAGGTGGACAGAGACAAGATGTTCCAGAGACGGGACACAGAAACAAGGGTCACAATTGGACGTTGAAGACTCCTATGAGTCAAAGGGATGTTAGGAAGTATTTCTTCAGTCATAGAGTTGTCAGGAAGTTGAATAGCCTAGAAAGTGACTTAGTGGGGCAGGAACCATACATAGTTTTAAGACGAGGTTTGATAAAGCTCTTGGAGCAGGGAGAGAGATGCCTAGTAGCAACCCAGTGAAGAGGCGGGGCCACGAGCTATGAATCGACTCCTGCAACCACAAATAGGTGAGTACACTTTTCCAGACGCTGTTTTGGTCTGACTTGCAACACTGACACTCTTCCAGACGCGATAAAGTGATATTTTTACGTTTTCTATGCAATTAAGTAGAAAAGTATATTTCTTCACAATGTTGATAGAGCAACCAGCTCTATCATCATTACTACAACATCTGCAACCAGCAATATCAAAATTGCTTGCAACATATGCAACCAGCAATATCCAAATTACTTGCAACATCTGCAACCAGCAATATAAACATTACTTGCAACATATGCAGCCAACAATATCAACATTACTTGCAACATATGCAACCAACACTATCAACATTACTTGCAACATCTGCAACCAGCAATATCAACATTTATTGAAAATATGCAACCAACAATATCAACATTGTTTGCAACATCTGGAACCAGCAATATCAACATTACTTGCAACATCTGCAACCAACAAAATAAAACATTACTTGTAACATCTGCAACCAGCAATATAAAGCATTAATTGCAACATCTGCAACCAGCAATATAAAGCATTAATTGCAACATCTGCAACAACAATATCAAGATTACTTGCAACCTCTGCAACCAGCAATATCAACATTACTTGCAACCTCTGCAACCAGCAATATCAACATTACTTGCAACATCTGCAACCAGCAAAATCGACTTTACTTGCAACATCTGCAATCAACTATATCACCATCAATTTGAATCAAAGAAAATTTAGTAATTATCTGTGCAACTTTTGAGTTAGAGTACGTTTAATAATATTAGTTTTTTTATAGTTTGTATGTAAATTTTTCGGTATTAAGTTGATTAAGCAAATGAGACAAGTAAATTTTGGAAAATTTGAAAAAAAAAACTGTGTTTTTCGTACCTGAACATAGCGCAACGTAATGCAACCTAACTTAACCTAGACCAGTAGTTAAATTCTAGGTTATGAATTAGACACATGTGGAGCACGGGTATCTTTATTGAGGAAACGTTTCGCCGCACAGTGGCTTCATCAGTCCATACAAAGAAGAATCATGACTCAAGGCTGAGGGACTGATTACCTCAATCTCCCTCCTGTTCTTCAGATTCTCCTTTGTATGGACTGATGAAGCCACTGTGTGGCAAACTTTACTCAATAAAAGTACCAAGTGTTGCACAAGTGTCTAATTTACCAACTTGCGGTTCTCTGAACCATTCATCTACATTCTAAATTCTAGTTATGTTGGCTGGGTTACATTTCGTTCGGTTGTTTTAACCTATTTTCCCCCTCGTATGATATATTATTTTTGGTTCAGAAAATGACTCGCTTAATATTGTAAATTTGCATAATAAAAATTTATCAGAAATATTAACAAAAAATATGTCCTATCAATGAGCAAAAGATGGTAAATTTTCAAATGCAGAGAAACAATTGTTCCATTGTAATTAGATATTATTATTGTCAACAGTGGTACTTTATTATATTGTAATTATATTATTATTTCAACAGTGGTACTATTGTCACATTGTTATTAGTATTATTATTGTCAACAGTGTACCATTGTCATTAGTATTGCAATGGTAATTAAAGGTTACCATTATCATGATGGTACTATTGCCACTATTGACAGTAATACAACTATTGTCAGTAATGCTACTAGCAATAGTAATGGCAAGATCATTAAAAATACATACATGTAAACACGAGACCAGTAAGTACATATCAGTGAAGCTCTGAGTAGATAAAAAGCATACATGTTAGTTACATGTTGTCTTAGGCACATGTCGATTAGACACCAGGAATGTTGTATATGCGTGCCTGTGTGTGTTTTCTTGAAGGGAAGTCTGAACATCACATACAGTTTCCCCAACATAAAGTTTGTTGCATCCACCGCAAGGATTACTACAAACCCCTTTGCAGTAGTGATGCTTTTGGGTCTTTGATGTCTGTACCTATATCACCCTTAGTCAGTAGACTCACCACTCACATCAACCACAATTTTTATATTAAACGTTTTCCCTTTCTAGCCCCTCCCCTCCCCTCCCTGATGTTTCATCTCCACCCCTGGATGGTTAACTTTATCCAACCTCTTCCCTTCCCTGTGGTCTTTCTCCAGCTTGACCTCATGGTGCTCGTTTCCCTCATAAGGCGGTGTACCAATTTTTTTATTTTTATTTTTTTTATTTTTTACACCTGAGCAACGTTGTAGCAGTATTAGAAATTTCCCAGTGACAATGCTTTTGGTTCAATGATTACATCAACATTACTTCTATGCTTTCACTACCTGCAACCTTCAACACACTCCATACTACGTAATGATATTAATAATATATGTACAGCAGAAATGTCATTCTTGCTGTTACCAGCAATATAATTAATTGCACGTATGTGGCCAGGAGACTGTCACCAACATATTAGCTACATGAGAGCCAGAAAGTGACTGTGGCAATAAGCGTATCAGACAACTGACAGCAGACCAAACATTCAAGGAACCAGGTTATTACCCACGTAATTTTATCATAAAGCAGCCACAACTAAACCTTATTTCCTTCTCCACTTCTCAAGAAGGCAACGTCTCAATGACAACTTGTGCAATCTTGGTTAGTCCAAAATTCTTCCCTGAATGTGAATGGAAGAAGCAAGTGTGTGAGCTTGTACTCATTGGCCAGTGTCTGAGAGCTTCCTTCTGTGTCCACCATTGTGTCCACCTAAACCTGAAATATACTTTTGAATACGACAATTAAACCTGAAATATACTCTTGAATACGACACCTAAACCTGAAATATACTTTTGAATACGACACCTAAACCTGAAATATACTCTTGAATACGACACCTAAACCTGAAATATACTCTTGAATACGACACCTAAACCTGAAATATACTCTTGAATACGACACCTAAACCTGAAATATACTCTTGAATACGACACCTAAACCTGAAATATACTCTTGAATACGACACCTAAACCTGAAATATACTCTTGAATACGACACCTAAACCTGAAATATACTCTTGAATACGACACCTAAACCTGAAGTATACTCTTGAATACGACACCTAAACCTGAAATATACTCTTGAATACGACACCTAAATCTGAAATATACTCTTGAGTACGACACCTAAACCTGAAATATACTCTTGAATACGACACCTAAACCTGAAATATACTCTTGAATACGACACCTAAACCTGAAATATACTCTTGAATACGACACCTAAACCTGAAATATACTCTTGAATACGACACCTAAACCTGAAATATACTCTTGAATACGACACCTAAACCTGAAATATACTCTTGAATACGACACCTAAACCTGAAATATGCTCTTGAATACGACACGTAAACCTGAAATATACTCTTGAATACGACACGTAAACCTGAAATATACTCTTGAATACGACACCTAAACCTGAAATATACTCTTGAATACGACACCTAAACCTGAAAAATATTCTTGAATACGACACCTAAACCTGATATATACTCTTGAATACGACACCTAAACCTGAAATATACTCTTGAATACGACACCTAAACCTGAAATATACTCTTGAATACGACACCTAAACCTGAAATATACTCTTGAATACGACACCTAAACCTGAAATATACTCTTGAATACGACACGTAAACCTGAAATATACTCTTGAATACGACACCTAAACCTGAAATATACTCTTGAATACGATACCTAAACCTGAAATATACTCTTGAATACGACACCTAAACCTGAAATATACTCTTGAATACGACACCTAAACCTGAAATATACTCTTGAATACGACACCTAAACCTGAAATATACTCTGAATACGACACCTAAACCTGAAATATACTCTTGAATACGACACCCAAACCTGAAATATACTCTTGAATACGACACCTAAACCTGAAATATACTCTTGAATACGACACCTAAACCTGAAATATCTCTTGAATACGACACCTAAATCTAAATATACTCTTGAATACGACACCTAAACCTGAAATATACTCTTGAATACGACACCTAACCTGAAATATTCTCTTGAATACGACACCTAAACCTGAAATATACTCTTGAATACGACACCTAAACCTGAAATATACTCTTGAATACGACACCTAAACCTGAAATATACTCTTGAATACGACACCTAAATCTGAAATATACTCTTGAATACGACACCTAAACCTGAAATATACTCTTGAATACGACACCTAACCTAAATATACTCTTGAATACGACACCTAAACCTGAAATATACTCTTGAATACGACACCTAAATCTGAAATATACTCTTGAATACGACACCTAAACCTGAAATATACTCTTGAATACGACACCTAAACCTGAAATATACTCTTGAATACGACACCTAAACCTGAAATATTCTCTTGAATACGACACCTAAACCTGAAATATACTCTTGAATACGACACCTAAACCTGAAATATACTCTTGAATACGACACCTAAACCTGAAATATACTCTTGAATACGACACCTAAACCTGAAATATACTCTTGAATACGACACCTAAACCTGAAATATACTCTTGAATACGACACCTAAACCTGAAATATACTCTTGAATACGACACCTAAACCTGATATATACTCTTGAATACGACACCTAAACCTGAAATATACTCTTGAATACGACACCTAAACCCTGAAATATACTCTTGAATACGATACCTAAACCTGAAATATACTCTTGAATACGACACCTAAACCTGAAATATACTCTTGAATACGACTCCTAAACCTGAAATATACTCTTGAATACGAATACTTCGCTCGAGTTATTACGGTAATGAAATCCAATCCTCTCTAGCTAGTGAAGAAATATACTGGAATAGGGACATTTTACATGTTATTCTTGCGATAATACATTTATGTGATGTGCTCTGTAATAGTTACTTTTAGTTAGCAGTAACGAATAAACGTAATTCAGCACTAATTGGCCAATGTGTCATCCAACGTTATTAACAAAACGAGGTACACCCAACAGACCCCTGGCTGTCCTTAAGAGGGAACTCGACAGGTTTCTCAAATCAGCTCCTGATAAGCCGGGCTGTGGTGCATATACTGTGGGCACCAACAGTTTGGTCGATCAGGCCAGCAACCAGGAGGCCTGGCCTGCGAACAAGGTGGACACAAGCTCCAGTTCTTTAATTTGTGAAATAATTTACAATCATGAGGGATGACAACAGTTCCTCGGTATGAATTGATGGTGGAGTGTTGGGGGACAGTTACTGGAGTCCAACCGTTGCTATAATGGGGCACATTAGGTATCGGCTTTCTCTGCATAATTAATTCCGATGACGTGCATCATACATTTTCGTCTTGGCCGATGTAGGTCATTTCTTGTGCTAATATGTTGACTCTTAGGTATTCGTCAGGATACATTGTTTACAGTAAACAAATCTTGTTTACGTTGTGTTTAGAAAAGTTCTATTTAACGTGGGAGAGATTTCTAGGTTGTGTTTTTCTTAGTGTGGGATCGGGGTGTGTGTTTGTTTGTATGTATGTATACTTATTTATGAATTTGCAGGGGTCGAGTCACAGCTCCTGGCTCCGCCTCTTTGTTAGTTGCTACTAGGTAACTTTCTTCCGGCTCCAAGAGACTTATCATACCTCTTCTTAAAGCTATGTATGGACTCTTCCTCGACTACTTTGCTCTCAAGATTGTTCCACTTCCTGACAACACTGAAGCTAAAGAAGTACTTTCTAACATCCCTATGACTTATCTGGGTTTTCAACTTCCAGTTGAGTCCCCTAGTTCCTTGGTGCCATCTCTGAAACATTCTAGCCCTCTCCACCTTGTCAATCCCTCTCAGTATTCTATGTATCATTATCATGTCCTCCCCCTGTTCCTCCTCTCATCTAGTGTGATCAGGTTGAGTTCCCTTAACCTCTCCTAGTAGGACATACCCCTAAGCCACGGGATTAGTCTTGTTGCAAACTTTTGCACTTTCTCCAATTTCCTGACGTGTTTGACCACGTGTGGGTTCCATACTGGTGCTGCATACTCCTTTATGGACCTGACGTACACGGTATACAGAGTCGTGAATGACTTCTCACTAGATTTCAGAAAGTTAGACTTAAATTTGCTAAACGCGTACTTGATGCATGAGTTTTTCTGTTGATATTCTTCTCACTCCTCTACTCAGATCACAGCATAATAGAGGTCCAGACATGTATGAGGGGCCCCAGACCGACAAAATGTGACCAGTCACGAGAGAGCCTTCACCAAATTCAACTTCAATAACAAAAACATAAAGTGGGACCAAGTAAACCAAGTCCTAAATGATATAAACTTATATGTTCAGAACTACTAAATGCCTCAAATGATGTAGTTGAAGTATTAGCAATAAAGGTCGAGAATCAAAACCTGGTCATCGTGGTTGTCTATAAGCCCCCGGATGCAACGTCCCAACAATTCCAGGAACAGCTTTTGAAAATTGACCACTGTCTGGAAAATCTTCCAGCTCCTGCCCCCAACATCTTGCTACTGGGAGATTTCAACCTCAGGCACCTAAAATGGAGGAACATTGCAAACAATGTGGTAGCAGAGATAACACCAGGAGGCAGCTCAGATGAAAATTCACACATGCATGAACTTTTAAATCTCTGCACCAAGTTCACCTTAAACCAGCAAATAGTAGAGCCCACAAGATTAGAGAATACGCTGGACCTCATCTTCACCAACAATGATGATCTGATACGAAACGTCATCATATCAAAAACAATATACTCAGATCACAACATAATAGAGGTCCAGACATGCATGCGGGGAGCCCCAGATCAACAAAATGTGATCTGCCGTGAGGGAGCTTTCTCCAAATTCAACTTCAATAACAAAAACATAAGGTGGGACCAAGTAAACCAAGTCCTAAATTATATAAACTGGGAAGATTGCCTAAGCATCACGGATCCCAACCTATGTCTAGAACAAATTAACTCTGTGGTGCTTGAGGTTTGCTCAAGGCAAATTCCCTTAAGGAAAAGGAGGAGAAGATGCAAACTAGAAAGAGAGAGGCGCTCCCTATACAGGCGAAGGCACAGAATAACGGAGCGGCTACAGGAGGCCAATATCTCTGAAATACGTAGGGAGACACTAATCAGAGAAATAGCAAACATCGAATTAAAACTAAAGGAATCTTATAGGAATCAAGAGACACGGGAAGAACTAAGAGCCATAAATGAAATTGAAAGAAACCCTAAGTATTTCTTTTCCTATGCAAAATCAAAGTCGAGAACAACAACCAGTATTGGGCCCCTACTTAAACCGGATGGGTCCTACACAGATGACAGCAAGGAAATGAGTGAGTTACTTAAATCCCAGTATGACTCAGTCTTTAGCGAGCCACTAACCAGACTAATAATCGAAAACCTAAATGATTTTTTTATGAGAGTGCCACAGAACTTGACAGACGCATGCCTTTCTGACATCATCACGACGCCAAATGACTTCGAGAAGGCAATAAATGACATGCCCATGCACTCCGCTCCAGGCCCAGACTCATGGAACTCCGTGTTCATCAAGAACTGCAAGAAGCCCCTATCACATGCTTTTAACATCCTATGGAGAGGGAGCATGGACACTGGGATCGTCCCGCAGCTACTAAAAACAACAGACATAGCCCCGCTCCACAAAGGGGGCAGTAAAGCAATAGCAAAGAACTACAGACCAATTGCGCTAACGTCCCATATCATAAAAATCTTTGAAAGGGTTCTAAGAAGCAAGATCGCCACCCATCTTGATACCCATCAATTGCACAACCCAGGACAGCATGGGTTTAGAGCAGGCCGCTCCTGTCTGTCCCAACTACTGGACCACTACGACAAGGTCCTGGATGCTCTAGAAGATAAACAGAATGCAGATGTTATATACACAGATTTTGTAAAAGCCTTTGACAAGTGTGATCATGGTGTAATAGCACACAAAATGCGTGATAAAGGCATAACAGGAAAAGTTGGTAGATGGATCTATAATTTCCTAACACGTAGAATACAAAGAGTAGTAGTCAACAGAGTAAAGTCTGAGGCAGCTACTGTGAAAAGCTCTGTTCCACAAGGCACAGTACTTGCTCCCATCCTATTCCTCATCCTCATATCAGACATTGACAGGGATATAAGCCACAGTGCTGTGTCTTCCTTTGCAGATGACACCCGAATCTGTATGACAGTGTCCACCGTTGAAGACACTGCAAGACTCCAAGCAGACATAAACCAAATCTTTAAATGGGCTGCAAAAAACAATATGATGTTCAATGATGAGAAATTTCAATTACTCAGATACGGAAAACGTGAAGAAATTAAAATCTCATCGGAGTACAAAACTAATTCCAACCACACAATAGAGCGAAAAACTAATGTCAAAGACCTGGGAGTGATCATGTCAGAGGATCTCACCTTCAAGGACCACAACAATGTAGCAATTGCATCTGCTCAAAAAATGACAGGATGGATAATGAGAACCTTCAAAACCAGGGATGCCAAGCCCATGTTGACACTTTACAGATCGCTTGTTCTATCTAGGCTGGAATATTGCTGCACACTAACTGCACCTTTCAAGGCGGGTGAAATTGCTGACCTTGAAAATGTGCAGAGAACCTTCACCGCACGCATAAGTGCGATAAACCACCTCAACTACTGGGAACGCTTGAAGTTCCTAAACCTGTACTCTCTAGAACGCAGGTGGGAGAGATACATTATTATATACACATGGAAAATTCTCGAGGGCTTAGTACCAAACTTGCACACAAAAATCACTCCGTACGAAAGCAAAAGACTCGGCAGGCGATGTAACATCCCCCCAATGAAGAGCAGGGGTGCCACTAGCACGTTGAGGGACAACACAATAAGTGTGAAGGGCCCAAGATTGTTCAACTTCCTCCCAGCATACATCAGGGGGATTACCAACAAGCCCCTGGCTGTCTTCAAGCAGGCACTGGACAGGCACCTCAAGTCGGTACCTGATCAGCCGAGCTGTGGTTCGTACGTTGGACTGCGTGCGGCCAGCAGTAACAGCCTGGTTGATCAGTCTCTGGTCCAACAGGAGGCCTGGTCACAGACCAGGCCGCGGGGGCGTTGACCCCTGGAATTCTCTCCAGGTAGACTCCAGGTAAGCATCACAGATCCTAACCTATGTCTAGAACACATTAACTCTGAGGTACTCGAGGTATGCTCAAGGCAAATTCCTTTAAGAAAAAGGAGAAGATGCAAACTAGATAGAGAAAAGCACTCCTTATACAGGCGAAAGCAAAGAATAACAGAGCGGCTAAAAGAGGCCAATATATCTGCAATACGTAGGAAGGGATTGGTCAGAGAAATAGCAAACATCGAAATTAAGCTAAAGGAATCTTACAGGAGTCATGAAACGCGGGAATAACTAAAAGCCATAAATGAAATCGAAAGAAACCCTTAGTATTTCTTTTCTTATGCCAAATCAAAGTCGAGAACATCCAGTATTGGGCCCCTTTAAACGGGATGGGTCCTACACATATAACAGCAAGGAAATGAGTGAGCTACTAAAGTCCCAATATGACTCATTTTTTAGACTGTGAGCCGAAGGCCTAAATGAATTTTTTATGAGAGTACCACATAATTTTGGTAGACGCAAACCTATTTGACATTATCCTGACGCTAAATGACTTCGAAAAGGCGATAAATGACATGCACATGCACTCTGCTCCAGGCCCAGACTCATGAAACTCCGTGTTCATCAAGAACTGCAAGAATCCCCTATCACGTGCTTTTAATTTTCTATGGAGAGGGAGCATGGACACTGGGGTCGTCCCACAGTTACTAAAAACAACTGACATAGCCCCACTCCATAAAGGGGGCAGTAAAGCAATAGCAAAGAATTAGAGAACGATAGCGCTAACCTCCCATATCATAAAAATCTTTGTAAAGGTTCTAAGAAGCAAGATCGCCACCCATATAGACACCCATTCGTTACACAACCCAGGGTAGCATGGGTTTAGATCAGGTCGTTCCTGTCTGTCCCAGCTACTGGACCACTATGATAAGGTCCTGGATGCTCTAGAATACAAACGAAATGCAGATGTAATATACACAGACGTTGTAAAAGCCTTTGCCAAGTGTCATTCCAGTGTAATAGCACACAAAATACATGTGAAAGGAATAACAGGAAAAGTTGGTAGATGGATCAATAATTTCCTAACAAGTAGAACACAAAGAGTAGTAGTCAACAGAGTAAAGTCTGAGGTGGCTACGGTGAAAAGCTCTGTTCCACAAGGCACAGTACTCGCTCCCATCTTGTTTCTCATCCTCATGTCAAACATAGACAGGGATATTAGCCACAGTGCCGTGTCTTCCTTTGCAGATGACACCCGAATCTGTATGACAGTGTCCACCATTGAAGACACTGCAATACTCCAAGCAGACTTAAACCAAATCTTTAAATGGGCTGCAGAAAACAATATGAAGTTCAATGATGAGAAATTTCAATTACTCAGATACGGAAAACATTGAGGAAATTAAAACTACAAGGGAGTATAAAACAATACACACACAACCCGCACATATAAAAGGGAGTAGCTTACGACGACGTTTCGGCCCGACTTGGACCATTTACAAAGTCACACTAACACACAGAGACGGAGGAAGGGGTATTTATAAGCAGGCAGACAGGGAAGGGTACAAGAGAGTGGGGAAATAATGGAGTAAGTAGTGGAAGTGGTAGTAGTAGTAATAGTAGTAGTGGAGACAGTCATATACAAGAAAGGGAGCACTGCAATGAGGCTGGCGGCCCGTGCTCTCCGCATCTGTGATCCTCAGTTTCTTGAAGCAGAAATTTCCACTCTTCATAATTCATTTTCCCGCCTGGGCTACCCTTCCCATTTCATAGACTCTGCTTTCTCTCGTGCCAAACGGACTTTCTTCTCTCCTAAACCCTCTACTCCTGAGAACTCTCCAGTCCTCTGCCTTCCCTACATCTCTGGTCTCTCTAATCTCAGCAAATCTCTCCGTTCCTTAGACATCAAACTTACCTTTCGTCAGACTAACACTCTTCACACTAATCTAGTTCATACCTCCCCTCCCTCCACAGATTCTCCTGGTGTCTACTCTATTTCTTGCTCCTCCTGTCCTCTTCAGTACTTCGGAGAAACTGGCCGATCTCTTTCTGACAGACTCAAGGAGCACAAAAATAGTGTTAGTCTTGCCGACACTAATAATGCTCTTTTCTGTCATGTCAGAGATCACAGTCATCCTATTGATTGGTCTTCTGCTAAAACTGTCTACCCTACGTCTAACTTTCATAGTCGCCGCCTGGTTGAATCATCCCTTATACACAACTTTCCCTGTATGAATCTTAGCCCTGGCTTTGTCTCTGTTGATGCTTTCCTCTCTCATTACATTGTTAAATGCTCTAAACTTCAGAACACCAGTGACTTAACCTGATTCCTTCCCCTTTCATCTCTTCCCCCTTCTCCTTATTTTTCCTATGGGTTTTCCTTTCTTTCTTTTCTTTTGCCTTGTATTTGTCCTTCATTTTTTCGCCTTTCCTCCCTCTGTGTTCTCTTCCCACCCTTGCGGGCCGCCAGCCTCATTGCAGTGCTCCCTTTCTTGTATATGACTGTCTCCACTACTACTATTACTACTACTACCACTTCCACTACTTACTCCATTATTTCCCCACTCTCTTGTACCCTCCCCTGTCTGCCTGCTTATAAATACCCCTTCCTCCGTCTCTGTGTGTTAGTGTGACTTTGTAAATGGTCCAAGTCGGGCCGAAACGTCGTCGTAAGCTCCTCCCTTTTATATGTGCGGGTAGTGTGTGTATTGTTCCAGTCACGGTATTCTGCCTTTTTTGTTATTTATGAGTATAAAACAAATTCGAACAACACACTAGAGCGAAAAACTAATGTAAAAGACCTGGGAGTGATCATGTCGGAAGATCTCACCTTCAAAGACCATAACATTGTATCAATCACATCTGCTAGAAAAATGACAGGATGGATAATGAGAACCTTCAAAACTAGGGATGCCAAATCCATGATGACACTCTTCAGGTCGCTTGTTCTATATAGGCTGGAATATTGCTGCACACTAACTGCACCTTTCAAGGCAGGTGAAATTGCTGACCTAGAAAATGTACAGAGAACCTTCACGGCACGCATAACTGCGATAAACCACCTCACTTACTGGGAATGATTGAAGTTCCTAAACCTGTACTCCCTGGAACGCAGGCGGGAGAGATACATTATTATATACACTTGGAAAATCCTAGAGGGATTAGTACAAATTTGCACACGAGTGTCACTCCCTACGAAAGCAAAAGACTCGGCAGACGATGTAACATACCCCCAATGAAAAGCAGGGGTGCCACTAGCACGTTGAGAGACAACACAATAAGTGTCAGGGGCCCAAGAATGTTCAACTGCCTCCCAGCATACATAAGGGGGATTACCAATAGACCCCTGGCTGTCTTCAAGCAATCACTGGACAGGTACCTAAAGTCAGTTCCTAACCAGCGGGGCTGTGGTCCGTACGTCGGTTAGCGTGCGGCCAACAGTAACAGCCTGGTTGATCAGTCCCTGATCCACCATGAGGCCTGGTCACAGACCGGGCCGCGGGGGCGTTGACCCCCGGAACCCTCTCCAGGTATTCTCTAGGCGATATGCTCGTTATGATACTCACTCCAATGTCCTTATTAGGTAAGGTGTGCAGACTTTTCCTTCTGAGAATGTGTACTCCATCTCCGGTCTTCTCTGCCAGTTCCCAAACTTAATAACATTGCACTTGCTGAAGTTAAACCCTCAGTAGCCACTTGTCAGACGAGATCTAGAGTCTGCCAGTATATACTTCTAGTCTTTCCTGAACCACGTCTGCCTGTATTCTTTTCATTAGTTTCACATCATCTGCAAACAGGGACACCACTGACTGTCCATTCCGCCATACCATTCACAAATACTAGAAATAATATAGGTCCTATTGCTGATCCTTATGGAACCCCACTCGTCACATATAACCATTCCTCTTCTCTCTTTGTTTTCTTCCTGTTAAGTATGTCTCAATTCACTGCAGTGTTTTCCATGTTATTCCTTCCTGGTGCATTTGAAATGTTTTTAATTAACCTTCACTGTTTTACATTTTCCTTCATTTTCATCAAAGATTGCAAGAAAAGAGTTCTTCAGATTATTAATTCTCCACGCACCAACACCTCTCCTAACAAAGTTATAATTCTTCCCAACAGCCAGGTTGCATTGAAGGTTTCTAAAGTACTAGCACAGGCTAACACTAGAGTCGCCATCGCTTCCAGCACTTCAATAAATGATTTAACCTGGACAAAATCCAAGCACCATGAACCAGTCAATGCAGGGGTTTACACTATACCCTGTGGAGGCTGTGACAAGATTTATGTAGGTGAAACATCAAGAAACCTCGAAACACGCCTCAATGAACACATTAATGCATGTAGGAATGATAACTTGAACAATGCCTACGTACAACACCGAAATTCCGCCAATCATCTCATGAAATTCAGGGACGCCCGATTAGTAATCAAAGAACCTAATTTCCGGAGACGCATTAATCGATGTTTCTAACACAATTAAGCAAAAGAAAGGCAGCTTCATTATCTCTGAGGTCTTGGCGAGGATCTCCTGAAAACAGTAAACCCTGCCATCACATAGTCTGCTGCTAATACTACACAAGATCATTACAGAGGAGAAACACTGAAACACACCTTCTAAAATACAACCACCAATATTTGTCTAACCTATTTTTATGTTACCTTTTACTCATGTGCAAGTTGATTGTTCTACCTTATTGTTTTACTACTACAGCTTATATCACTACTACTACTACTACTGCTACCACCACTAGTATTACACCTCACTCTGAGCCTATATATACCCTGTGTGTCCATGTATTGTTTGTGACGGCTTGACAAAGCTCCTGGAGAGCGAAACGTTACCACAATAAAATGTCTAATTAGTTGCACTTAACACGGCTTTTATTTAAAAATAATACGAAATAAAGTAAATCCTCAGCATACATACACTGAGAAATATATTCCTCTCAGTGTATATATATATTGACTTTAAAACAACATCAGTTGTCAAATAAAGTTGTTAATATCAGGAAATATAAGTTGTATATTTACTTTATATGAATATAATAAACATAAAAATAAGCTAATGTATTCATTTATAATATTTAACACGCACTTGCAGTAACGAATTTTATAAATGTTACAACTCTGCAAGACTTGAACAAGTGTTGAACCTCAGTTATAAGAAGTAAGTCTTGAACCTCAGTTATAAGAAGCAAGTGTTGAACCTCAGTTATAAGAAGCAAGTGTCGAACCTCAGTTATAGGAAGCAAGTCTTGAACATCGGTTATAAGAAGCAAGTCTTGAACCTCAGTTATAAGAAGCAAGTCTTGAACCTCAGTTATAAGAAGCAAGTGTTGAACCTCAGTTATAAGAAGTAAGTCTTGAACCTCAGTTATAAGAGACAAGTCTTGAACCTCAGTTATAAGAAGTAAGTGTTGAACCTCAGTTATAAGAAGCAAGTGTTGAACCTCAGTTATAAGAAGCAAGTGTTGAACCTCAGTTATAAGAAGCAAGTGTTGAACCTCAGTTATAAGAAGTGTTGAACCTCAGTTATAAGAAGCAAGTGTTGAACCTCAGTTATAAGAAGCAAGTGTTGAACCTCAGTTATAAGAAGCAAGTGTTGAACCTCAGTTATAAGAAGCAAGTCTTGAATCTCAGTTATAAGAAGCAAGTCTTGAACTTCAGTTATATGAAGCAATTGTTGAACCTCAGTTATAAGAAGCAAGTCTTGAACCTCAGTTATAAGAAGCAAGTCTTGAACCTCAGTTAAAAGAAGTAAGTCTTGAACCTCAGGTATAAGAAGCAAGACTTGAACCTCAGTTATAAGAAGCAAGTGTTGGACCTCAGTTATAAGAAGTAAGTCTTGAACTTCAGTTATAAGAAGCAAGTGTTGAACCTCAGTTATAAGAAGCAAGTGTTGAACCTCAGTTATAAGAAGCAAGTGTTGAACCTCAGTTATAAGAAGCAATTGTTGAACCTCAGTTATAAGAAGCAAGTCTTGAACCTCAGTTATAAGAAGCATGTGGTACTGCAATACAAAGTATAACTTATTAAACAATGCTGAAGCAGAAAATTTATATAAATGAGACTAATACCATACCATACTAATACCATACCATACTAATACCATACCATACTAATACCATACCATACTAATACCATACCATACTAATACCATGCTATACTAATACCATACCATACTAATACCATACCATACTAATACCATAAAATACTAATACCATACCATACTAATACCATACAATACTAATACCATACCATACCATACTAATACCATACCATACTAATAACATACCATACTAATACCATACCATACTAATACCATACCATACTAATACCATACCATACTAATACCGTACCATACTAATACCATACCATACTAATATCATACCATACTAATACCATACCATACTAATACCATACCATACTAATACCATACCATACTAATACCATACCATACTAATACCATACCATACTAATACCATACCATACTAATACCATACCATACTAATACCATACCATACTAATACCATACCATACTAATACCATACCATACTAATACCATACCATACTAATACCATACCATACTAATACCACACCATACTAATACCACACCATACTAATACCATACCATACTAATACCATACCATACTAATACCATACCATACTAATATCATACCATACTAATACCATACCATACTAATACCATACCATACTAATACCATACCATACTAATACCATACCATACTAATACCATACAGGAGATTTCTACCTCAGTATTACATTAAACAATTATTATAAGAGGCATCTACTCACCTGGTTTAGCATACGAGTCCTGAAGAATTAAGGCTGTTGGCCCAGTCACTGCAAGAAGTAGTTCAATAAAAAAAATAATCCGTAGGAAAAAAATATGAGGTAATGTAGAAATATCGAATATTATCATAAATTTTAATAATAGGAATGTGGTCAGCAAACAGCCCAGGAAGAAGCTACCGTCCTGCCACATGACTGAAAAATGGGAAGTTATTGTTATATATTCTGTCAAGATTGCTGGTGTCTTTTCTTTCTGGTTCTTAAATGTGTAAGACGACAGATACATCTTGCTTCTGCATCTTACATCAAGTATGCACAACACCTTAGATTGTCCAAGTATATGTTGGTGTATTAAGAGGCACGTAAGTTCCCCCATCTTCTAATTACATGTTCATTTTTCCACTATAATCAATTTTGTCCATAATTACTATTGCATTTGCTTTGTCTGTTTCGTAAGATGAAGTCCAGGATCTTTCCTTAATTCAAGGGGGAACTTACGTGCCCCTTAACACTCATCTGAATTTCCTTCTAATTTCTTAATAGTTCTAACTTTTATAATGTTTACACACACAACCCGCACATATGAAAGTGGAGTATAATTCTTCCTGCTTAAACAATGTGTGTCGCTGAAGGCGAGTACAATAACTGGAGTATAGGGCTAGTAATACCTTCTCTTTTAGTAAAGAGACAAAGAATTAAATTTGAAAGCTGAGTACACGAAAATGCTCGGGTGAAGCACGAATGAGAAAAAATTGATTTGTATTATTGAACCTGAAAGTTCTAGCACTAAGCAAGACATATCTAATAGGCTTTAGAGAATGTCAGTAGGGAAGACAGAATGGGGTTAAATTGGGTGTATCTGCATGAACTAAAGCTGACCATAGAGCATCATGAGCGGTAACATTAAATTACCAATTATTGAAAGGAAAGACGTGCCACAAGTATTAACTATCTTCTCACCTGAAAGAGTTAAAAACAGTGTTTCCACTCTGAAGGTGGAGTATGTCTGCTGTAGTTGACAGTGTTATAACAAGTGTTATGTTCTACTCTGAAGGTGGAGTATGTAAGCTGCAGTTGACAGTGTTATAACAAGTGTGATGTAACACTCCGAAGGTTGGCCGTGTTATAACAAGTATGGTGTTCCACTCTGTAGGTTGACCGTGTTATAACAAGTGTGATGTTCCACTCTGAACGTTGACCGTGTTATAACAAGCGTGATGTTCCACTCTGAAGGTTGACCGTGTTATAACAAGTGTGGTGTTCAACTCTGAAGGATGACAGTGTTATAACAAGTGTGATGTTCCACTCTGAAGGTTGACCGTGTTATAACAAGTGTGATGTTCCACTCTGAATGTCTACCGTGTTATAAAAAGTGTGGTGTTCCACTCTGACGGTTGACCATGTTATAACAAGTGTGGTGTTCCACTCAGAAGGTTGACCATATTATAACAAGTGTGATGTTCCACTCTGAAGGTTGACCGTGTTATAACAAGTGTGGTGTTCCACTCTGAAGGTTGACCGTGTTATAACAAGTGCGGTGTTCCACTCTGAAGGTTGACCGTGTTATAACAAGTGTGGTGTTCCACTCTGAATGTTGACTGTGTTATAACAAGTGTGGTGTTCCACTCTGAATGTTGACCGTGTTATAACAAGTGTGATGTTCCAATCTGAAGGTTAACCATGTTATAACAACTGTGATGTTCCACTCTGAAGGTTGACCGTGTTATAACAACTCTGGTGTTCCCCTATGAAGGTTGACCGTGTTATAACAAGTGTGGTGTTCCACTCTGAAGGTTGACCGTGTTATAACAAGTGTGGTGTTCCACTCTAAAGGTTGACCGTGTTAAAATAAGTGTGATGTTCCACTCTGAAGGTTGATCGTGTTATAACAAGTGTGGTGTTCCACTTTAAAGGTTGACCGTGTTAAAATAAGTGTGATGTTCCACTCTGAAGGTTGACCGTGTTATAACAAGTGTAGTGTCTGCTCACTTCTAGCAAGACAATTATTGAATGGCTGATAGATGAATGTGAACTTTTTTTTTTTTGTAAGTGACACGGCCATGGTGACACGACTATGGTGACACGACCATGGTGACACGACCATGGTGACACGACCATGGTGACACGACCATGGTGACAAGACTATGGTGACACGACCATGGTGACACGACCATGGTAACACGACCATGGTGGTAAAACAACAGTGTGTCAAAACAGGTTTCAGAGATTACCTTAAATTATTATTTCTGATGATAGTGCAATCATTATTTGTGTTGCCACTGGCAGTCATTATTTGTGTTGCCACTGGCAATCATTATTTGTGTTGCCACTGGCAATCATTATTTGTGTTGCCACTGACAATCATTATTTGTGTTGCCACTGACAATCATTATTTGTGTTGCCACTGGTAATCATTATTTGTGTTGCCACTAGTAATCATCATTTGTGTTGCCACTGGTAATCATTATTTGTTTTGCCACTTGATATCATTATTTGTGTTGCCACTGGCAATCGTTATTTGTGTTGCCACTTGCAATCATTATTTATGTTGCCATTGACAATCATTATTTGTGTTGCCACTGGCAAACATTATTTGTGTTACCACTGGCAATCATTATTTGTGTTGCCACTGGTAATCATTATTTGTGTTTACACCGGCAATCGTTATTTGTGTTGTCACTGGCAATCATTATTTGTGTTGCCACTGGCAATCATTATTTGTGTTGCCACTGACAATCAATTTTTGTGTTGCCACTGGCAATCATTATTTGTGTTGCCACTGGCAATCATTATTTGTGTTGCCACTGCCAATCATTATTTGTGTCCAATGGCAATCATTATTTGTGTTGGCACTGGCAATCATTATGTGTTGCTACTGGCAATCATTATTTGTGTTGCCACTGGCAATCATCACTTTCTTATCATCTGCTCTACATCCACCAACATTTAAACAACCCATTTAAAAAAGTTTTTTCTCCTTATGTTTGGTAACTTATACAGAAGGGGTTACCAGCCTCTTGCTCCCGGCATTTTATTCATCTTTTACGACACACATGGCTTACGGAGGTAGGACTCTTTTCCACTTCCATTTGAAGATAAACGACAAATAAATAAGGACAATAACTATTAAGAAAATAGAAAACTCTGACGAGTGTGAATTCATATATATAATATATATCTTTTTTTCTACAAGTTCAAGGTACATGTGTACATGCATGTGTAGTGTAACCTAAATGTAAGGAGAAGTAGGAAGATATTTATATTGCGTATTTATGAGAAAGAAAAGACACCAGCAATCCTAACTATAAAGACCAGCTCTAAGACTGTAGAACTATATAGACCGACTCTAAGACTGTATAACTATATAGACCGACTCTAAGACTGTATAACTATATAGACCGACTCTAAGACTGTATAACTATATAGACCGACTCTAAGACTGTATAACTATATAGACCGACTCTAAGACTGTATAACTATATAGACCGACTCTAAGACTGTATAACTATATAGACCGACTCTAAGACTGTAGAACTATATAGACCGACTCTAAGACTGTAGAACTATATAGACCGACTCTAAGACTTGATGACTGGATACTTCGTCTTCTGTATATAGATCCATGCAAGGATGATCCATGCAAGGGTGATCCCCGCAAGGGTGATCCATGCAAGGATGATCCATGCAAGGGTGATCCATGCAAGGGTGATCCATACAAGGATGATCCACGCAAGGATGATCCATGCAAGGGTGATCCATGCAAAGGTGATCCATGCAAGGGTGATCCATGCAAGGATCATCTTTGCTAGGTTCATTCAGGCATTAGTCGTCCATGCAATGATCATCCATGCAAGGATTATGTATACAAGGATCATCCATGCAAGGATTATGTATACAAGGATCATCCATGCAAGGGTCATCCGTAAATGGATCATCCATGCAAGGATCATCCATGCAATGGTCATCCGTGCAAGGATCGTCCATGAAATTATCATTCATGCAATGACCATCCATGCAAGGATCATCTGCGGAAGGATCATCCATGCAAGGATCATCCATGCAAGGATCATCCATGCAATGGTCATCAGTGCAAGGATCGTCCATGAAAGTGTCATTCATGCAATGACCATCCATGCAAGGATCATCTGCGGAAGGATCATCAATGCAAGGATCGTTCATACAAATATAATCCATGCAAGGATCATCCATGTGAAGGACATCTGTGTGATGGTCATCAGTATGAGGAGTCATTTATGTGAGGATCGTCTCTGTGAGGGTTATCTGTGTAAGGATCATCTGGACACATCTATACAAGAGTTACTCTCTATGAGGCTCATCTGGACTAACCAATGAGATAGATATACTGTGTGAGGCTCATCTGGACTGACCAATGAGATAGATATACTGTGTGAGGCTCATCTGGAATAATCTATGAGATAGATGTACTGTGTGAGGCTCATCTCGAATAATCTATGAGATAGATGTACTGTGTGAGGCTCATCTGGACTGAACTATGAAATATATGTACTGTGTGAGGCTCATCTGGACTGACCAATGAGATAGATGTACTGTGTGAGGCTCATCTGGACTGAACTATGAGATAGATGTACTGTGTGAGGCTCATCTGGACTGACCAATGAGATAGATGTACTGTGTGAGGCTCATCTGGACTGACCAATGAGATAGATGTACTGTGTGAGGCTCATCTGGACTGACCAATGAGATAGATGTACTGTGTGAGGCTCATCTGGACTGACCAATGAGATATATGTACTGTGTGAGGCTCATCTGGACTGACCAATGAGATAGATGTACTGTGTGAGGCTCATCTGGACTGACCAATGAGATAGATGTACTGTGTGAGGCTCATCTGGACTGACCAATGAGATAGATGTACTGTGTGAGGCTCATCTGGACTGGCCAATGAGATATATGTACTGTGTGAGGCTCATCTAGACTGACCAATGAGATAGATGTACTGTGTGAGGCTCATCTAGACTGACCAATGAGATAGACGTACTTTACATATGAGGGAGATGCAATGTCTTAGTGTCACATGTACTGACCAATCACAAAGATTGATAATATATAAGGGTCATCTAGGTTGACCTACAATAGACACGCACTGCTCTAGTGTTTTATGGACGTGTAATAATATTGGTAGAATTACCGACAATATGTTAAGTAAAAGGACACAAATGCAACTAATGTGACATTTTATTGTGGCAACGTTTCGCTCTCCAGGAGCTTTGTCAAGCCGTTACAAGCGATACATGGACACATAGCGTATATATATACTCTTTAAAGTGAGGTGTAATACTAGTGGTGGTACCACCACTAGTATTACACCTCACTTTGAGATTATATATATACACTCTGTGTCCATGTATCGCTTGTAACGGCTTGAAAAAGCTCCTGGAGAGCGAAACGTTGCCACAATAAAATGTCACATTAGTTGCATTTGTGTCCTTATACTTTTATGGACGTACCTATGAGAGAGATACGCTGCTCTAGTGTTTTATGGACAAACCTATGAGAGAGATGCGCTGCTCTAGTGTTTTATGGACGTATCTATGAGAGAGATGCGCTGCTCTAGTGTTTTATGGACGTATCTATGAGAGAGATGCGCTGCTCTAGTGTTTTATGGACGTACCTATGAGAGAGATGCGCTGCTCTAGTGTTTTATGGACGTACCTATGAGAGAGATGCACTGCTCTAGTGTTTTATGGACGTATCTATGAGAGAGATGCGCTGCTCTAGTGTTTTATGGACGTACCTATGAGAGAGATGCGCTGCTCTAGTGTTTTATGGACGTACCTATGAGAGAGATGCACTGCTCTAGTGTTTTATGGACGTATCTATGAGAGAGATGCGCTGCTCTAGTGTTTTATGGACGTACCTATGAGAGAGATGCACTGCTCTAGTGTTTTATGGACGTACCTATGAGAGAGATGCACTGCTCTAGTGTTTTATGGACGTACCTATGAGAGAGATGCGCTGCTCTGGAGTTTTATGGACGTACCTATGAGAGAGATACGCTGCTCTAGTGTTTTATGGACGTACCTATGAGAGAGATGCACTGCTCTAGTGTTTTATGGACGTACCTATGAGAGAGATGCGCTGCTCTGGTGTTTTATGGACGTACCTATGAGAGAGATGCGCTGCTCTAGTGTTTTATGGACGTACCTATGAGAGATATGCGCTGCTCTGGTGTTTTATGGACGTACCTATGAGAGAGATGCACTGCTCTAGTGTTTTATGGACGTACCTATGAGAGAGATGCACTGCATTGGTGTTTTATGGACGTACCTATGAGAGAGATGCGCTGCTCTAGTGTTTTATGGACGTACCTATGAGAGAGATGCGCTGCTCTAGTGTTTTATGGACGTACCTATGAGAGAGATGCGCTGTGTGTAGGTCATCTGGATAACGTCATCTTCAGGAAGGATATTCTTGTCGTGGCGAAACACTGCATGGCGAAACAAGTATTGATGGTCTTTGATAGGGGATGCCTGCATGCAGAAAAACAAGAGTTTAATTGCTAATATTACATGGAGACCTGGAGAGGTCTTCGGGGATCAACGCCTCCGCGGCCCGGTCTGTGACCAGGCCTCATTGTGAATCAGTGCCTGATCAATCAGGCTGTTACTGTTGGCCGCACATAAACCGACGTACGAATCACAGCCTGACTGGTCAGGTACTGACTTTAAGTACCTATCCAGTGCCTTTTTGAAGACAGCCAGGGGTCTATTGTTAATCCCCCTTATGTATGCTTGGAGGCAGTTGAACAGTCTTGGGCCCCTGACACTTTTGTATTGTCTCTTATCGTGCTAGTGGCACCCCTGCTTTTCTTTGGGGGGATGTTGCATCGTCTGCCGAGTCTTTTGCTTTCATAGAGAGTGATTTTCGTGTGCAAATTTAGTAGTAATCCCTCTACGATTTTCCAAGTATATATAATAATGTATCTCTCCCGCCTGCGTTCTAGGGACTACAGGTTTAGGAACTTCAAGCGTTCCCAGTAATTGAGGTGGTTTATTGCAGTTATGCGTGCCGTGAAGGTTCTCTGTACATTTTCTAGGTCAGCAATTTCACCCGCCTTGAAAGATGCAGTTAGTGTGCAGCAATATTCCAGCCTAGATAGAACATGTGCCTGAAGAGTGTCATTATGAGTAGTGATATTTATCATTATCCACCTTCTCCCTGAGCCCCTACCCCCAGCGGCGATCCTTCATAAAATATTCAACAAACCTATACATGATATAATCACAGTAATTTTTAAGACATAAGCACAAAAATACCATGACATGATCACAACAAATTTAAAACATTAACTAAACTAAGACGCACACACACCTCCAACTAAAACACAATCACTTGGACATGACGATCACTATACTAAGATCATGTTAACTAATCACCATATCACACAAAAATAGACATGTACACTAAAGACATATGAAACCATATTTTTTACACAAAAAAATATTCTCCAAATCACAAAACTAACAATTGATCACAAAAAACTATAATTACAAACACTCAAGTCATATATACCCTAAAACATGTACAAAAAAATGCAAGACACAATCACATAAAACATATGAACACACAAAATATGCATAAACACCGATGATAGAACAACTATCACGATTACACAAAAATTTGACATAATCGCTTAAGACAAATGTAGTTATAAACTTTCACACAAACATTTTGACTAAAAAACTTGATAAGTAAACTATCTACCAAAAACACAGATCTATCACTTGATCACAACAAAAAATTGACTTACAATCACTTAAGTCATATGAAAACATAAACATAAGACATACGAAAACAAATTCCTACTCAAATTGGAAGAACATTTCACCAAGATCACTCAATCATATACACTCATAAAACTGATTTACACATTTCTTTTCTAAACTGAATATTCATACCACATTTTTCATTTCTCATCTATGCTACATATCACATTTTCTCACCGACATCATCCCTAAAACATCCTTCCTATAATCATCCTCATATTATCACCTAGGGATATTTTAACTCGACAACTCATCATGACGTTATGAGCCAGAGTGTAGGTGGTGTTAAGAGTGGTGATGGCTACGTTGTCTCATAACGTCATGATGAGTTGTAGAGTTAAAATATCCCTAGGTGATAATATGAGAATGATTATAAGAAGGATGTTTTAGGGATGATGTGGGTGAGAAAATGTGATATGTAGCATAGATGAGAAATGAAAAATGTGGTATGAATATTGAGTTTAGAAAAGAAATGTGTAAATCAGTTTTATGAGTGTATATGATTTAGTGATCTTGGTGAAATGTTCTTGCAGGATTCAAGCAACAAGTAGCAACACTTTGAATTCCTCTCCAGTAAGCTTGCAAGCATGGATTGCCCCCCTGTAAAGGAAAGTGTCAACACCCCTGGGAAGGAAGCGGCCTCAAGATGACAAACACTGAGGATGCTTCATGCAGGATGCTTCATGCAGGATGCTTCATGCAGCCACCAGAAACTAGACACTAGAATTCTGATTCCTATGAAAATGTGCAGAAATATGACTTCTCGTCCTGACTGACTGGGAACGTGGACACTGACATTGTTGGACAGTAGGCCTACACCAGTGCTCCTTTATTAATGGTAGTACTTGCTGAAGTCAGTGATGGTGGTAATTTTTGTAAATAACTTTTCTCTTTTGAGACCCTGTCTTGCTGGATGAAGAAAAGTTAGATCATCCCACAAGCCAAGAAACTTTGTGCACTTATGGTTTGTCAAATTATTTCAAGAGAAAAGAAATGGTTCAGATCAGACCGAAACGTCGTCGTAAGCTCCTCTCTCTCCTACGTGGGGGTTCATTGGACCTCGGTTTTCGTACAGCTCCCAACTCGAACAACTATGTAAGTGTATTTTTGTAAGTGCTTTTGTAAGTGTACTTTTGGGGGTCTGAAACGACTAATCTAATTTACATTCGTCTTTATGGGAACAAATACGTTCGGTAACGGCACTCGAACAGCATTCTGGAAAGAATTATCAACGAAAACCGAGGGTCCTGGTGCTCTGACGCGAGAAGACTGCACTGCGGCAGTCTTGACTATAAACAATAACGTATTGCAGAAAGACACTCAATGCAACGAAGTCTTTAATGGCGCACTGTCTCGTCCACGAGTGGGATTTATCACTTAATAAACTCACTCGTGGGTGAAGCGCCAATAAACACTTCACTACCTTTTGCGTCTAATTATCACTTGTTGTTATTTCTAAAAAATATTTGATGTCTGCTGTGGGATAAATTTTTCATGATGTTAACTAAAACAAATAACAACAAAATGTACTTTGTCATGAACAGTTTTCATTATAATTGATTTAAGTGCTATTTTTTCCTTGCTAAATAATATTTGTCAACCTCCGACTAATTTATTAAAGGATAAATTAAAGATGGAAATGTAAGCACATAGGTAATTACCCTGAGTGTATCGTACTGCGAGTAGCCATAGCTGATAGCGAGAGCGTAGCCCATGTCTATCATTTCCCTGACTGTCTGCGGCACTTTCTCAATGCGAGGAATAGAGAGGAAAGCAGTCAGGTTCCCACTGTAGGTCGCAACCAGAACGATGACCACCAGCCAAGTTGCTGTCAGAACCAGTCTTCCTGCTGTGTTCTGCGGCTGCTGCTCAGAACCTGTGAAGTATGCATGTTGGATGAGTAGTGGTGGCAGTGTACGAGGTTGAATGAGTGGTGGTGGCAGTGTAAGAGGTTGAATGAGTGGTGGTGGCAGTGTAAGAGGTTGAATGAGTGGTGGTGGCAGTGTAAGAGGTTGAATGAGTGGTGGTGGCAGTGTAAGAGGTTGAATGAGTGGTGGTGGCAGTGTAAGAGGTTGAATGAGTGGTGGTGGCAGTGTAAGAGGTTGAATGAGTGGGTGTGTGTCGTCACTTATACCCTGCCCTCAGGTGACGAATCATCGTTATTTGTCTTTGTGTTCCCATTAAATCTGTAAGTACTGAGTTCTACTCATGTTTTTGTTATATGGTGTTCGTTTTTTCAGTTAATTTAGTTAAAACAAGAGTTCCATTCTTGTTCTTGTTATATTGTGTAGGGGTTTTAGGTTTTAGGTGTCCCGTAGCTTGATCGGTAGCGCACTCAGCTCACACACTGATGTCCGGAGATCGAATCTCCGGTACGTCTGGAAAACATTAGGACGTGTTCACACATCAATATAATGGATACCTGTGTATTAGTCGACTGGTGTGGGTCGCAACCTGGGACAAAACTGACCTAATTTGCCCGAAATGCTCTGCATAACAAGCGGCTTTCTATATACTAGTAATATGTCAGCTAGGCCTGTATACCTTGTACATATACTTGTAGATATAAAGATATTAGTATTATTAGAAATTTAACCAGACCTGACTTGACCTACGTATTTTAAGTTAATTATCTTTGTCCTCACCATTTCTTTTAAAGTCCATCTGCCTATCATGTGAGTGAGTGATTGTCCGAATTGCTAAATCTGTTGTTCTATTTTTGTACGGTTCGTACTTCTAACGGCTATACCATAGCTGTCCACGAGATCACCATGTGATCTTTCGTTAGCCAATCATAGATCTCCCTTTTTGAACGCCCCAGGGCCGTGCAGGCTGGGCAGGCAGTTCCATCCTGATAGGCAGTGACGACGGACGTAGGCCTACGACTCGAGGCTTCTCATATATACGCTACCATACCAAGCTCATCTTTAATATATTACCCAATCTATGAAAAGAACCCCCACAACACAGAGCCACCAAATATCACTTTCAAATTCACTTAGAAAATTGTGGCTCTCACCACACTTATGTGGCTCAGGACAACTAATAAATCACTTCAAGGATTGTTCACTACCATGACACTCTTAATTAATGACCCCTGCAGAACTCATGGGTAGCCCTCAAAAATACTTATATTCACGGAGCACTAAAGATGTGACTCGCGCACGCAGTGTGAACTCACCTAATTGTACTCACCTAATTGTGGTTGCAGGGGTCGAAACTCAGCTCCTGGCCCCGCCTCTTCACTGATCGCTACTAGGTCCTCTCTCTCCCTGCTCCATGAGTTTTATCATACCTCGTCTTAAAGCTATGTATGGTTCCTGCCTCCACTACATCACTTGCTAGACTATTCCACTTCCTGACTACTCTATGGCCGAAGAAATACTTCCTAACATCCCTTTGACTCATCTGAGTCTTCAACTTCCAATTGTGACCCCTTGTTTCTATGTCCCCTCTCTGGAACATCCTGTCTCTATCCACATTGTCTATTCCACGCAGTATTTTGTATGTCGTTATCATGTCTTCCCTAACCCTCCTGTCCTCCAGTGTTGTCAGGCCGATTTCCCATAACCTTTCATCATAGGACATTCCCCTTAGCTCTGGAACTAACCTTGTCGCAAACCTTTGCACTTTCTCGAATTTCTTGACGTGTTTGACCAGGTGTATGTGTGTGTGTACTCACCTAGTTGTGGTTGCAGGGGTCGATTCATAGCTCCTGGCCCCGCCTGTGTGTGTACTCACCCACCTAATTGTACTCACCTAATTGTGGTTGCAGGGGTCGAGACTCAGCTCCTGGCCCCGCCTCTTCGCTGTCTGCTACTGGGTCTCTGCTCTCCCTGCTCCATGAGCTTTATCATACCTTGTCTTAAAACTGTGTATGGTTCCTGCCTCCACTATATCATTCTCTAGTCCATTCCACTTCCTGACTACTCTGTGGCTGAAGAAATGTTTCCTGACATCCCTTTGACTCATCTGAGTCTTCAGCTTCCAGTTGTGTCCCCTTGTTTCTGTGTTCCTCTCTGAAACAACCTGTCACTATCTACCTTGTCAATTCCCCGCAGTATTTTGTATGTCGTTATCATGTCTCCTCTGACCCTTCTTTCCTCCAGTGTTGTTAGTCCTATTTCCCTCAGCCTTTCTTCATAAGACAGACCCCTGAGTTGTGGAACTAACCTTGTCGCAAACCTTGCACTTTCTCTAGTTTCTTGACGTGCTTGACCAGGTGTGGGTTCCAGACTGGTGCTGCATACTCTAGTATGGGCCTGACGTATACGGTATACAGTGTCTTGAACGATTCCTTGTTAAGGTAACGGAACGCTAATCTTAAGTTTGCCAGTCGCCCATATGCTGCCGCAGTTATCTGGTTGATGTGTGCTTCCGGAGACGTGCTTGGTGTTATACTCACCCCAAGGTCTTTCTCCTTTGTTGAGGTTTGTAGCCTTTGTCCACCTAGCCTGTACTCTGTCAGCGGTCTTCTTTGCCCTTCTCCGATCTTCATGACTTTGCATTTGGTGGGGTTAAATTCGAGAAGCCAGTTGCTAGACCAGATGTCAAGCTTGTCCAGGTCACTTTGAAGTCCTGCTTGGTCTTCATCCGATGTGATTCTCCTCATTAATTTCACATCATCTGCGAAAAGAGACACTTCTGAGTCTATCCCATCCGTCATGTCATTCACATATAGCAAGAATAGCACTGGTCCTAGGACTGACCCCTGCGGTACACCGCTCGTCACAGGCGCCCACTGTGATACCTCATCACGCACCATGACCCGTTGTTGCCTCCCTGTGAGGTATTCCCTGATCCATTCCAGTGCCCTTCCTGTTATACACGCTTGGTCTTCCATCTTTTTTACTAATCTCATGTGAGGAACTGTGTCAAAGGCCTTCCTGCAGTCCAAGAAAATGCAGTCAACCCACCCTTTCTCTCTCTTGCCTTACCTCTGTTACTTTATCATAGAACTCCAGGAGGTTTGTTACACAGGATTTGCCTTCCCTGAAACCGTGCTGTCTGGCGTTGATTAACCTGTTCTGCTCCAGATGCTCCACCATTCTTTTTCTGATGATTTTCTCCAAGACTTTGCACACTATACATGTAAGTGACACCGGTCTGTAGTTTAGTGCCTCTTTTCTGTCTCCTTTTTAAAGATGGGGACTACGTTGGCCTTTTTCCATATCTCAGGTAGCTGCCCAGTTTCAAGGGATGTGTTGAAAATTTTGGTAAGTGGCACACTCAGAACCTCAGCTCCTTCCCGAAGGACCCATGGTGAGATATTGTCCGGACCCATTGCCTTTGAGGTATCAAGGTCACTGAGTAACTGCTTCACCTCCCCTCAGATGTGTGTATACCCTCCAGCACTCGATACATCCCTTGTTGGTGATGCACCCGTCCTGTCTACCCAACTGCCTCCCTTCCTCCACTGTGAATACTTCCTAAACCTCGAGTTGAGCTCCTCACATACCTCTTGATCATTACTTGTGAGTTCCCCATCTTCCCTCCTCAGCCTTATCACCTGATCCTTTACTGTTGTCTTCCTTCTGATGTGGCTGTACATCAGTTTCGGGTCAGACTTGACTTTCGATGCTATGTCGTTTTCGTACTGTTTCTGGGCCTCCCTCCGTACCTGTGCATACTCGTTTCTAGCTCTTCGACTAATCTCCTTGTTTGCTTGGGTTCTTTGCCTTCTGTACCTTTTCCATTCTCTGGCACTCTGAGTCTTTGCCTCCCTACATCTTTGGGTAAACCAGGGGCTCTTTCTTGTCTTCCCATTTATTCTTTTTCTTTTGGGTATAAACCGTTCCTCTGCCTCCTTGCACTTTGTCGCTACGTATTCCATCATTTCATTTACTGACTGTCCTTCCATTTCCCTTTCCCACAGAATCTCCTGCAGGAAATTCCTCATACCTGTGTAGTCCCCTCTTTTATAGTCTGGTATGTCTCTTTCAGCACCATTTTCCCTCTCCACCTGTAGCTCTACTATGTACTCAAAGCTCAGCACCATATGGTCACTGGCTCCCAGGGGCTCTCGTGTGTTATGTCCTCGATATCTGAGCTATTCAGGGTGAATACAAGGTCCAGCCTTGCTGGTTCGTCCTCTCCTCTATCTCTGGTCGTGTCCCTGACATGTTGGTGCATCAGGTTTTCCAGTACCACGTCCATCATCTTGGCTCTCCAAGTTTCTGGACCCCACGTGGTTCTTGGTTCTCCCAGTCGATCTCTTTGTGGTTGAAATCGCCCATGACCAGTAACTTCGCTCTGCTCATGTGCGCTTTTCTTGCCACCTCCGCCAAGGTGTCCACCATTGCTCTGTTGTTCTCGTCATATTCCTCTCCTGGCCTCCTGCAGTTTTGTGGTGGGTTGTACATCACTGCAATGACTATCTTGTGCTCCCCAGACTGGATGGTACCTACTATAAAGTCCCTTTCTCTACACACCTCCATTCCTGCCATTTCCTCAAAACTCCAATGATTCCTTACGAGCAGTGCGACCCCTCCTCCCCCCCTGCTCCTTCTATCTTTCCTCAGGATCTGATATCCTTGTGGGAAGATTGCATCTGATATTGCCTCATTTAGTTTAGTTTCTGTGACTGCTATGATGTCTGGGGACATTTCTCCTATTCTTTCATTCCACTCTTCATACTTATTTGTGATTCCATCTGCATTTGTGTACCAAACCTTCAGCCTCGTTTCCAATACTGTGGCCCTAGGGGATCTTGGCTGGATGGGGGGTGTTTGCAGGGTTCCCATGGAGGGTTGTTGCATGGGTGGGGGGTTGTATGGTTGGGGTGTGGTCTGATTGGGTGGGGTTTGTAATGGGGTGGGGTAGTGGTGATGCTGGGTTTAGGGTTGCTGGGGTGGGGACAGGGGACATGATGTGTGTGTGCGATGTTAAACTATATGGTTGCTGTTGGGTTGCTGTGGTTTGAGGCCCTCCGTGAGTGCTTCCGGTGGGTGTGGTTGTCCTTCTGCTTGGGCCTGGTGCCCCTGTACCTCGCTGTCTCCATCTCTCTCCTCCCTTCGCTTTCTTAACCTCTCCTTTTGGGCCTCCCTTTCTTCCTGTGTTCTGTCCCGATCTAGGTATACATCGTGGTACTCCTGGCTCGCCCTCAGCCGTGCTTTCTCTTGTAGGATCATGGTACGGGCTGATTCTGCATTGAAGATTACTTTGAGGGTCGATTTCTTCCCCTTGTGTACCACCCGATTCTCCGAAAATTTGTCACCTGGGACGTGTCTCCCCTGTTGCTAGCATAATACCTATAATCCTTTCCTTCTCCTCCTGTTTCCTTCTGTCATGGGTGACCCCTTCGACTTCCTTAAGGCCGTAGATAAAGATGGACTTCTCCCTTTCCTCCTCCCACTGTGTCTCCCTTTGCCTCATCAGAGATGCATTAGCATCTTCCGGTTCTGTCATGGTTGTAGCCCCTGTGTTCCTCTGTGTGTCTGGCCTACTCATTTGCCCAAGTCCACTGCTGTATATTGTTGGGGCCTCTGCGTTTAGTGCACCTGCGGCTTTGACTACCCTCTCATGTGTTGTTACTGTGCCCTCATGCTTTGCTTCTGTGGAGCCCTTCTTGTCCCTGGTCGCTTTATCTATATCCCTCTCATGTGGTGTTAGTATCCTACTCATCTTGTATCGGACCCCATGTGTGTCTGACAGTGCCTGAGCATACAAGAGTTCTTTTTTCTCCGCATTCCCTATGACTGTGTCAGATGCCCCACGTGTGTTTGTCAGTGCCTGTGCATACAAGAGTTCTTTTGTCTTCTCAATCCCTTTGATAGGTGTTGGTATCCTGCTCCTCTTGTTTCGGGCCCCACTTGTGTCTGGCAGTGCCTGAGCGTTCAAGAGCTCTTCTCCTTTCTCTGCATTCCCTTTGGCTGTGTCTGATGCACACGCTCCAAGCACCGATTCTGAACAGGTACTTGCATCTCTACTCTGCATCAGGCTCTGCAGCTTCACTTCTAAGATCTGGATCTTGTCTTCTGCATTTTTGACTTGCATTTCCCATTTTCTGCTCTCCTCAGCGATCCTCCTCTCCATTCCCTCGCTGATCATCAATATCCTCCTCTCCCATTCCTTTTCCCCTTTTATTGAGTTCCTCTTCCCACTGTAAACTCCCTGGAGCGACCATCGTACCCTTGTTGGCATCCTTCTCCCTGAACTGCCCATATTCCTGCGATGTGCCCTTATGGATGTAGTGAGAGTGTCAGAAGGGAGGAGAGATGAGAGGGACAGATAGGAGGGTCGTAGGGCAGGTACTCAATTAAGGGATGGAGGGAGAAGGAGAGAGAGAGAGAGAGAGAGAGAGAGAGAGGGGGGAATTTGTTTGGAGGTAGTGTGGTAGGGGGCAGATCAAGCGGGGAAGGAAGGGGGAGGGAGAGAGGGAGAGGAAGAGTGAGAGAGGGGTGGGTAATGGGAGGGGGAGGGGAGGAGAGAGGGAGAGATTTAGGGAGAGGGAGAGAGAGAGACAGAGAGATAGAGGTAGAGAGAGACAGAGAGGTAGAGAGAGAGTGGTATCGAGAGGCAGAGAGAGTGGTATAGAGAGAGAGGCAGATAGTGGTATAGAGAGAGAGGCAGAGAGAGTGGTATAGAGAGAGTCAGAGAGAGTGATATAGAGAGAGTGGTATAGAGAGAGAGTCAGAGAGAGTGATATAGAGAGAGAGGCAGAGAGAGTGTCAGAAGGAGGGAGGAGATTTTCAGGAGGGAGGCCTGAGAGGGATAGGGAGGGGAAGAGTGAGGCAGATAGCGGTATAGAGAGAGGCAGAGAGAGTGGTATAGAGAGAGAGTCAGAGAGAGTGATTAGAGAGAGAGGCAGAGAGAGTGTCAGAAGGAGGGAGGAGATTTTCAGGAGGGAGACCTGAGAGGGATAGGGAGGGAAGAGGGGGAGGGAGAGAGAGGGGAGAATGGGAGGGAGAGAAGGAGAGGGAGAGATAGGGAGAGGAGGGGATTGATTGGGGAAAGAGAGAGGAGAGAGTGAGATTGGGGAGAGGGAGAGAGAAGGGAGGGAGAGAGAGAGGAAGGAGGGAGTGAGAGGAAGGGGAGAGAGAGACAAGAAGGAGGAAGTGAGAGGAAGGAGAGAGAGAGACAAGGAGGGAGTGAGAGGAAGGAGGGAGAGAGACAGGAAGAGAGGGAAAATCGCCAGAGGTGTATGGAGAGTGGAGGAGGGAGTGAGAGGAAGGGGATAGAGAGACAGGAAGAGAGGGAGAATCACTAGAGGTGTGTGGAGAGTGGGATGGGCGGAGGGATTAGGGGCGAGAGAGGATGAGAGAGAGGTGATGAGAGAGAGGTGAGAGAGGAAGAGAGTGAGAGGGAGGTGAGAGAGAGGAGAGAGAGGGTAGAGAGAGAGGTGAGAGAGGGAAAGAGCGAGAGAGGCGAGATAGAGGAGAGAGAGAGAGGTGAGAGGGAGAGAGTGAGAGGCTAGAGAGACAGTGAGAGAGAGGAGAGGGAGAGAGAGGTGAGAGAGATGAAAGGAGGGAGGAGGAGGAAGGAGGGATAAAGAGAGACGGGGAGAGAGTGGAGGGGAGAGATAGTGGGAGAGAGAGGAGTGTGTGTGTGTGAGTGTGTGTAGGAGGGCTAGGAGGTACAAGTGGGGGAGGGGGGAGGGAAGTGTTATTGGCTTAGTGGTCAAGTTCTTGTAGGTCTACTGTCATGTGAGTGAGTGTGTGTGTGTACGTGTATGTGTGTGTGCCTGTCCTCACTGCACTGATTCAATTTGAATATTTCACTGTGACGGCCTTCTGGGTTATCCTAGGCTCCCTACACGTATGCTTCATGTGATAGCCTATCACTGTACTCGTGTATACCTGTATAACTTTGCTTACTTATTGAATAAACACTGTCAGAGTAGTGTAGTGTTCTGTGACTGTGTCCGTCTGTTAAGATAATCTTCCTAAAGTTTGCAATACTTCACAAGGTTTGGAAAACTATCCTAATATTATACTAGACTTTAGCTAGTACTAGTTCTAAAACGAGTAATACAACTAAGCTAAGCTAAGACAAACCCAACTGTTGGTTTATGTGAGCGTGTGTGTGTGTGTGCGTCTTGGCATCTCGTTCACAGGGCCTACCTAATTTAATTTTAATTCTAGAATGCTACTAACCACTGCTACTAAAAGTTACTACTTATACATTGGTAATAATATTGATGCTAATACGTGAACAGTTGTATGGAATACTACTTCTGTGTCCTGACTACTTCAAGTGTATGTGTGTGTGGCGTGCATACACATGTGTACATTTGGTTGGTAGCCCTGCGCCCTAACTTATCTTTCTACCTATGAAATTCTTATGTTTACAGCTCCTCCGAGCAGGGATTTTTCCCACACTTCAGCAACTCAGGGCCAGGAACCTGCAAAACCTGCAAACCACAACTAGGATTTTTGTACATTACATCAGATGTCTTCTGGGTCGTCAGATTGTTGATACTCTCCTGGTGTGGCACCCTGCTGGGTATTGTACCTCTTCGTTTCTTTTCTATTGGGCTCACTTAATGCAGTCACCGTACTGCTCACTGCTTGCCTTGCACTTGTCTCCCTTACTTGGGTACCTCCAGTAGATATGCTCCCCACTGTGTTATATCTCACTCGATATATTCCCCACTTGCTGCTGTGTGGCAACCGCTGTTAGGCCTATCACCGGTTCCCCTCACCGCACTTTCACTATTTCCTATGTGTTTTCCCTCTGCGATCACTCGTATTTCCTGCTTTTTGGTTTTAAATGAGTATGACACTTTAGCCTGTGCCCACGCCTGTTTGTTGCACTCGATTCCCCTTGGACCACCCAATACCACCCAAATTAGCGGAGCTCAAACGCGTGACTGCTGTGACTGACGCCTCGTGTGTGTGTATGTGTGTGTGTGTGTACTCACCTAATTGTACTCACCTAATTGTGGTTGCAGGGGTCGAGACTCAGCTCCTGGCCCCGCCTCTTCGCTGTCTGCTACTGGGTCTCTGCTCTCCCTGCTCCATGAGCTTTATCATACCTTGTCTTAAAACTATGTATGGTTCCTGCCTCCACTATATCTTTCTCTAGTCCATTCCACTTCCTGACTACTCTGTGGCTGAAGAAATGTTTCCTGACATCCCTTTGACTCATCTGAGTCTTCAGCTTCCAGTTGTGTCCCCTTGTTTCTGTGTTCCCTCTCTGAAACAACCTGTCACTATCTACCTTGTCAATTCCCGCAGTATTTTGTATGTCGTTATCATGTCTCCTCTGACCCTTCTTTCCTCCAGTGTTGTTAGTCCTATTTCCCTCAACCTTTCTTCATAAGACAGACCCCTGAGTTGTGTGTGTGTATGTGTGTGTGTGGGTGTGTATGTGTGTGTGTGTGTGTGTGTCACTGAGTAAAATGTAAATACACTGAATACATAACGTAAACACACCAACATAAACAGCAGTTTTCAGAGCAGTGGTGATGGCAGTTTGCACACTGACGGTGTTCCTCTCTGCTCCATCAGGCGTCGCCCTCCACGTCAACGCCAGCGTTACCGAAGCAAAATTAGAAATCCGCAAATTAAGCACCATGCCTGTCCAAATGTAAGTAGTTTTAGTGACAATAGAAGTCATTTTCTGGTTATAATAAAATTCTACGTATTAAATTCATATTTAGATGTAATGTTGAATAAGCTGAATCGTCTAGTTAGGCATAAAAGTCATTCATGTTTTCTGCCAAATAAGCGGAGTGACAATTGGTATACGCTATAAATCAGCGGAAATCAATCTGAGCGTAACGAAAATTATGTAATATATTTTAAGGAAAAATAAAAAAATTATACAAATTATTATGCTCGTAACCAAGATTTGTCTATTAGTATCGATAAAAATTTGATATCATTCCATCATGAATATAAATATATATATATATATATATATATATATATATATATATATATATATATTTATATATATATATATATATATATATATATATATATATATATATATATATATATATATATACACTTTGGCCTGCCTCGTAGTAAGGCAGTCAAAGTTCCCGATGCTCTAACAACTGGGTCATACAATTCTACAAACATCACGCACCCAGCGGGACTGGACATGTTTTTATGCTGCGAAGACATATGTGGCCGTGGTTAGCTCAGGAGCTAATTTTCAATCTACTCCCTTTTGAATACCAGCCTTCATGAGCAGAATAGATTGAAAGGGAGTAAATTCTAACTCAAATTAGAAATCAACTACATACAACTTATTTAACTCAATAACAGTGCTCTGTTCGACAGGAAATGGGTGAATATCGCAGTAACTTCAAAATCATTAGACATTTTAACATTCTGCAATTTGTCAATGAGGGCAACGTTGTTGTTTTTTGAGTGGGCCTGAGAGATGTTGCCAAGAATTATATTTAACCTTCATACCAGCCATTTCGACAGGTTATATGTCGTCGATGCCACCGAGACAATAATATATCTATCTGAAAATCCCGGCTTTTGTGATTTTATCAAGACTTAAATATTAGGGAGAGTCGCCAACCTAGCTCAAAACTGTTTAATTAGTTCCACATTACCTTCCATTAAAGTTCTAAGTTGTTAAACTTAGTATTAATGTCTTCAAAGGGTTCTTTTTAACTTGCGCAAAAGTTCCTGTATTTCCACTATAATCTACCTTGTTCATAATTACTTTTGTAAAGTGAAGTCTAGGATTTTTCATTAATCATGGATTCATGGTATGACTAACAAATCCTTCGAGACAATTTGGTTACACAGGTCTGAGGAAAGCCCCATATACCATGCCTTTGCAAATGTTGAATGTTACTAGGGATAAGACCTCTTGTTTGTTTTTAATTGAAAAAAGACTTAGCAAGATCAACATAATTGTTGCCTCCACTTAACCCATATCCTAGCATAGTCTGTTGGTCGGGTAAACTTAACACTCGACAGGTTAATAGCAAAATCGGGTTATCATCTTGGACCAACATGTTAATTACTATTCTAACAATGAAATAAGCGTTAAAAGGATGTCATAGAAAATTAGTATCACTATGTTTCTGGGAACATAACGAGTATGTAGCTCAGTTTCTCGATGAGGAAATTAGGAAAATATTTGATATAGGTAGGAAACAACGGTAACCTAAGGAGTTTGTAGAAACAGCAGCTATTAAAACTTGTCATAGGACTGAACATGGATAACACTTAGGATCAAGAATGTGCTAGTTCTCCCATACCATGATAATTTATTTATCATGCCAAATGCCCTAAAAATGCAACATACAAATAGCTTTTTAAGAATTTAAGTCTGGTTAAAATCATTTTGATAAAGAATTCCCCTCAATACTGTGTTGGCAGTGTTTACATATCAGTTGTAAAGGCTGCAACTTATTTACGTGGGACAGACTGGAAAATATATAGGCAATAGTTAACGCAACACTGATATTCAGTAGTGGGAACTTCTCTGGAATCAAATACTATGCCAGAATTTTGGTTCTTTGCTCCTCTTAGATGGAAAGAAATATTTTAAAATCAACAATTGTAAAATACGATAAATGTTAATTATAAAATAAAAATTTCGTTTTTATTCAAACTTGATTCTCCTTTTAATTGAAGACACGTTACATAATCTGTAACCAGAGTAAGGTTCTGTTTATATCCTTGCTTATATGTTAAACAGCGTTTACCTAAGAGTTAGGTGGAGTCAGCCTCTGAATATTGGATCGTTTCCTGTTGCCTCTTGCTCTAAACACATTTTCTTTTATACAAAGAAAGGAAGATTCCTACTTCTCAGTGTCAGATACTTTAGGGATCAGAACATTAAAAGTCTTATAATTAAACGTTTTGGAGTAGATGATGTTTTTAAGACTTCACTAATAATGGGGTTGCTAGGACCTTTTTTATTGCTGATGGTCTTTATATTGCTTTATTTTCATTATATCGTCCACATTCTCTGGCAACATCCTTCTTGACGTCGAGCCCCCTTATTTTTTCCCAAAAATTTTGTTTCATTTTTTAAAATTTTTTTCTTATAATTATAAATAAATAAAAAAAATTTTTTAAAAGACAAAATACACACAAAGTATACATTTTCTGTATATTTTTTTCATTAAAAAAATATAAAACCCTTAAGTGTCTTTTGCGTAAATTTAAAAAAGGGGGTTTTAATACAAAAATTCTTGAACCCCCAAAAGAAACTTTTTGGGGAAAAATTTTTGCTTTAAAAATATCCCAATTTTTTTTAAAGGGTTTTGAAAGCTGCCCAAAAAGGGGGGCACCTTTCCCCCCCGGCCCAAACTCGGGGAAAAAACCCAAAAAAGGGGTTTTTTCAAAATTTTAAATGGGAAAAATTTTTCCCCAGGGAAAAACATGCCCCCCCAAAAAAGGGGGCCCCTTTCCCCCCGGGGGGGCATGCCCCACCTGGGAGACAGGAACCCCGGGGAGACATGCCCCCCCTTTTTGGGGGGGCACTGCTCCCCCCTGGGGAGACAGTCCCCACCTGAGGGACACTTTCCCCCTGGGGGCAGGGGGGCCCCCCCCCGGGGGGGGAGACATTTCCACCTGGGAGACACTCCCACCTGGGGGACACTACCTGGGAAGACACTGCCCCACCCCGGAGACATTGCCCCACAGGAGAGACACTGCCCCACCGGGGGGACACTGCCCATCTGGGGGGAAAAATTTCCCCCGGGGGGGACACTGCCCCACGGGGGGGCACGCCCCCCCTGAGAAGACATCCCGGGGGCACTCAAGGGAAGCCCCCGGGCCGGGGGCCTGAACAGGCGAACCACCCCCCAAACCCCGGGGTTAGTAAACACTGAAAAATTAAAATTTGAAAAAACCCTTTCCCCTGTAAAAATTTTTGGAAAAAATCAGAAACTTTCCTCTAAGAGTTTAGGAACTTTTGTAAAACTTGACCGGAGAGAACCAGTACCATTAAAGAGTAGTCTATGACCTCCGCTCTAACAGGCAACATTGACAAACTTGCCATTAACAAGTCCACCTCCTGTAAAAAAAAATTTAAGTGAGCTTTCTTCTTCGTATTACCCTTATTTAAAAATTGTGGTAAAAAAAAGATTAGTTTAATATGCTGGACATTATTAATATGTTTAAATTTTTTAAAACCCCCCCTAAGGAAAGAGCCAAGGGGGACGTTTTGGTCCAAAACCGTTTCAGGTCTTAAACGACCGCAAAGGGGAAGACCAAAAGCAGTAGCAGCACCCAGACAGAAGCAGCAACAGCAGTAGCAGCAAAAAAAGGGAGCAGCAGCAGCACCAACAAAACAGCAACAGCGCAGCAGAAAGGCAGGCGAGAATCAGGGCAGCGGCACCACGAAACAGCAACGCACCAGCAGCAGTAGCGCAGCGAATCCCGGGGTACAGCGCAGCGAAGGGGAGAAGCGGCAGCAGCAGCAGCAGAATCAGGGTAGCCGGGAGCCCAGCGAAGCAGAACAGTAGCAGCAGCAGAACGCAACATCACAGAAGCAGCAGCAGGGGAGCAGCAACAGCAGAATCACGAAGGGAAACCTCAACAGCAGTAGCACCAGCAAAACCCCGCAACAGTAGCCGCAGCAACAGCAGAATCACGAATAGCGAAGCAGCAACAGCAGCGACCAGCAGAAGCCCCAAAAACAGCAGCAGCAGCAACACAGAAGAATCAAAGGGGAGCAGCACAACAATAGCAGCAGCAGAAGTAGCAACAGCAGCAGTAGCGAACCAGCAGAAACAGCAGAATCCAAAAAAAACAGCAGCTGAAGAAGCAGCAGAATCAGGAGTAACAACCCCCAAAAAGGGAGAACAGCAGCAGCAGCAAAAACAGGGCAGCGCAGAAACAAAACAGCAGCAGAACAGGGGCAGCAGCAGAATCAGGAAGACAGCAACAGAGTAGCAGCAGCCCAAAAGCAGTACGAATCAGCAGCAGGAAACAGAAGTAACAACGAGGCAGGCATGCAACAGGGAAACAGCTGCAGAAACAACATAGCAGCCAGCAAACACATCTGAGAGCAAACAGCAACGGGAACAATAACAACAGTAAACAGCAGGGAAACAGGAGTAGCGCAACAGCAACACCAGTAGCAAAAGCAGCAGGGAAAAAGCAGTACGGGGGCAACAACAGCAACATCAGTGCAGCCGAAGCGATAGTAAACAACAGCAACAACATCATGCAGCACCAGCAGTAAACGCAGAAGCAGTAGCAGCAACACGCATCAGTGAGCAGGAGTAGAAGCAGCAGTAGAAAAAACAGCAGCAGCAGTAGCGCGCTAGCGCTGTTGTAGCAGCAGCAAAAAACAGCAGAGAAGCAGCAGCGCACAACAGCGGAAAACCCGTAGTAGTATTAGATAGAATACTAGAAGCGTTGTAGTGGTAGTACCAAAATTTTTCCCATACATTATATATATATATATATATATATATATATATATATATATATATATATATATATATATATATATATATATATATATATATATATATATATTTTTTATATATATATATATATTATATATATATATATATATATATAAAATATTTAAATAAGTAATAAAATTTTTAAACCCCACCGGCCGCCGGAACTCACCCTAAAAATTGTAAGGAAACCCGGGGTTTCCGGGGCCGTTTTTTCTAACCCCCCGGCACCCAAAAGTAACTTTTTTTAAAATTTACAAAATTTAAATTTTATTAAATAAAAATAATATAATATATATATATATATATATATATAAATATATTATATATTATATATATATATATATATATATATATATATATATATATATATATATATATATATATATTTTAAATATATATATTATATATATATATATATATATATATATATAAAATATATAATTTTTATAATTTTAAAAAATAATATTTTAAATTTAAAAAAAATTTTTAACATAAAATTTTCCCCGATTTGCACTTAGCTGACACAAAAATTAAAGATATTTCAATAACTGCAACTTACCATAAAAACAAAAAAATTTATTCTGAATGATAAAAAGTGGCTTACCCCGTTGTATAGCTCTATTGAACCTCGAAATAAACCCCAAAAGGGATCTTGTCGATAGGGCCTCCGATCTCACTGAACTCGATGGTGAAGTTATTTTTCCCCCTTTCTTTGTCACCATCTCTCCCACCATACCCTGCAGCTCAAAAAACTCGCCTTTTGGGGCCCAAAAAATGCTTCTTTGCCCTAAATTTTAAAAAATTTTTTTTTTTTAAAAAAAGGGGAACGATTCAGTAAACATTACCATGATTAAAAAAATTATAATGACTTTTACATTTCCCAAAACAGGACAGGATATAAATTGACTCCGTAGTTTTTTTTGGATTTTTTAAAACTTTTTGTCAGAAACAGAATTTTTCAGTGAACAAAATATAAATCTCCCCAGTGCTCAAAACTAATCTAGTAAATAATGTAATCTCCCCAATCAAAAAAAAAAAAGAAGGGAAAAAAAAAGGGGGGTGAAGACAGGAATTTGCCATACGCCCATAAGCTTTAGGGGTTTTTAAAGCCCTTTTTTGTTGCCTTTAAATCTTAAAAAATTTTTTGGGGCCCCCTTTAAAATCAAAAAGTTTTAGGGGCCTTAACATTAATAAATTTAGTCCCCCCTTCATCCTTAAAGTTTTTGTGACCTTTAACTCCTCAACAATTTTTAGTATGGGAATCTATAACCTAAGAATCTACGTGCGCAAATACATATTATAATGTATCATAATATCTTTGATAAATTAAGACATAGTGATCATAGTGTATAGCATAAGGATAACATTGTAAATGGTGTGGTGGTAAATAAGAGAAGTCATGACCTAGCTAGAACTGGCTGGAATTGTCTCCTAGAGGAGGAGCAATTTAAGTCGTTTGCAACGTGCCCACCGGCCGCAGTGTGGAAATTTTTTTTTCCCGATGTCAGCATGAAAAATTTTTTTGTATAAAATAATAATTTGTATTAAAATGGTACTGATTTCCCCCTTTTGGGAGAAATTTTGAAAAAGTTTTGGGGGGATGGCCGGGCGGAGGAAGACCGGTCTAAAAAACTGTTAATATAATTCATTGTCATCGAGGCTAAATTGAGTTGGAACGGCCTCAACGACCAAAAAAAATAATGCGGTGACCCCCCCAAAAACAATAAAAAAAAAATAAGTCAGAAAACCACTGTGATAAGTGGAAAAATAGGGAATAGAGGACGTCATGAGGAAAAAAAATTGGGGCCCCCAGATGGAAATTTCCCCCAAAAAAACCCGGTTTTTCGGGGTTTTTAAATAAATTGGCCTCAAATTTGCCCATGAATAGGAAGATAAAAACCATCACCCCCCAAGCAAAAAGTATCATCGTCTTCCATATAGATTTACTCCGTTAATTACTATATGATAGGCAGGTTTGTTCCCCCAGCTGTCAAGTCACCCCCACACAAAATTTGGTAAGTGGTAACATAAAGTTTTTTTATTATACAAATTTATTGTTAATTATTATAAATTATTTCAAAGGTCAATTTTTATGGAATAATATTGCTATAATGACCCCATCTTTTTTTTTTTTCCTTTAGTCAGTCAAAAAACTCATCGCCCTTTTTTAAAATTAAAAAATTTTACCAAATCTGGTTTCTTAAATGTAATGGTTAATTATAGGTCTCGGTATTGTGTGAGAGTATTGGGGGGGTTGTGGGTATGGGGGGGACGCTTTCCTGCGACCTAGAAAAAAAACCCCACATATTTCAGATGTGCAAAAATAAAATAATGTATCTTAGTGATCCATACACCAGTACATCATCCGGGGAAAACCCTTTCAGTTTGCCTAGCTAAATCTTTAGTCAGCAGCGGTCGCAATATACACAACGAAAATCAAAATATTCCCCGAAAACTTCATCTTCAAAACCCACGGCTTTTCAACCCCAAATTATATTTTTTATCAAACTGAACACATATTATCTTTAAATATTCTTTTTCCCTTTTTAGGGCTAGTAAAAACACCACTGGATGCCCAAAAAAAATGACCCCCCAATGGGGAAAACGCCCCGGAAATAATGAACCAACGACCAATTAAAAAAGGGTTCTTTAAAAAAGGTATCCTCTGACCGGATTCATAAGCTGAGGGGGGGGGGTTTTTAAAGACCTCATCAAACACCCAAACATTTAAATACAACAAAAAAAGATACAATACAAATAAAAGATAACAAAAAGGGGTTTATTATAAACAACATACAGTGACCACTAACGGGATTCGCCCGGATTCGCCCCAAAAATAAGTGAACAAGGGGGATTCAAACGGGTTTTTTGAAATAATGTAAACCTCAGACGGGGTTCAAAGCTAAATTTTTTTTTTTTTCCCCCCTATGGAATTGATTTTGTTTTTTTTATTATATATATATATATATATATATATATATATATATATATATATATATATATATATATATATATATATTTTTTTTTAAAAAAAAGACAACCACTATTGAAAATAGAAAAATTCCAAAAGGGTTTTTGACTCCAAAACAAAAAAAAAAAACATGACAAGAAGACAACCCTCACAGTAGGGAACATCCCCACTCTGGGTTTGTCTTTTTAGTTATTGACTGTGGGTGTATTCCCCCCTTTATAAGCCTTCTTGTCATTTTCCTTTTATATTCCCTTTATAATGTGAGTAGTCACGAAATTGGGAAATTTTTCTATTTTTTTTATAAGGGTTTTTTTTGCATGTCGGCGATGGGTCTATGAAGGATGATGAATCAAAAATGGGGGAAAAGGGTGGTGGAGCACTTGGAGTCTGTGGAAGGGCAAAGGGCTTCCATGGAAGTAAAAGGGGGAAAAAATTAAGATAGTTATACCAACGCTCTTATATGGGTGTGAACAGGGGGATGAATTTGAAGAGGGGAAGGCTGGGGGAGTGGAATGTATTGAGGGCAATGTGGTGTGAAAATAATGCAGAGAATTCGGGGTTTGGAAATTAGGGGGAGGGGGATCACCAAAACGATTGTCCCGAGACTGAGGAGGGTTGTTGAGGTGGTTTGGACATGTAGAGAGAATGGAACGAGACAAGGGGGGCTTCGAGGTATAAATTGTAGTGGAGGGAAGGCGGGGGGAGGGGCGGCCTAGGAAAAAGGTTTTGGGGGGGGGGGGTAAAAAGGGAAATTTTTTGCGAGGGCTTGGGCTTCCCGCAAGCTTTTGAGCTTTTTTTATAGGGTGAATGGGGGCATATGGTTTTTTACTTGACGTGCTGTTGGGGGGGCAAAATAAAAATTTTTGAAGGGGTTCAGGGGAAGGGAAACCCCGGGCTTGAGTTCTGGAGATGGGAAGACAGTGCCCCGGGGGTCTGAAGGAGGGGTTTTAAAGTTGCAGTTTTTTAACTTAGGAAAAACACCCCCTTTTTGGGACAGGATGGAGGAATGATGGAAAATTTTTTTTTTTCGGGCCACCCTGCCTTGGTGGGAAACGGCCGATGTGTTAAAAAAAAAAAAAAAAAAAAATATATATATATATATATATATATATATATATATATATATATATATATATATATATATATATATTTTTGTGTGTGTGTGTTGTTATATATATATATATATATATATATATATATATATATATATATATATATATAAAAATT
>WNWK01012720.1:0-58384 GCA_009830355.1 Cherax destructor | reverse complement strand
TTTTCCAAGTGTATATGATCATGTATCTCTCTCGCCTGCATTCTAGGGAGTACAGGTTTAAGAATTTTAAGGTTTCTAGTAATTGGGGTGTTTTATGTAGTTATGTGTGCCGTGAAGGTTCTCTGAACATTTTCTAGGTCAAATTTCACCTGTCTGTATGTATATATGTGTGTGTGTGTGTGTGTGTGTGTGTGTGTGTGTGTGTGTGTGTGTGTGTTTTGTTTGTGTGACTTATTCACAACGTGAAAAGTCACTTGGTCTCTCTGTATGCAATATTTTGTAAATAACAATACATATCTGTGTGATGTATAGGGGAAAAATGGTAAATGAATCAGTCTGTCTTTTGTCTCCTGTGTGTGTGTGTGTGTTTTGTTAGTGACTTATTCAAATGTAAACGTCACTTGCTCTCTTTGTATGCATATATTGTTGCAAATAACGATACATATCTGTGGGATGTATAGAGAGGTAAAAATGGGCCTAAATGAGAAGTGCAGCAATATTCCAGCCTAGATAGAACAAGCGATCTGTAAAGTGTCAACATGGGCTTGGCATCCCTGGTTTTGAAAGGTTCTCATTATCCATCCTGTCATTTTTCTAGCAGATCAGGCTCGTTTATTCCGAAGGTGTTTTTTTATAATCAAACGAGCGCTAAACCACAGGGTTATGGCGCTGCAGGTTTGTAGGATGGGAAGTGGGTTGAAGAGGGAGATGGGGTTGTAGGGTTGGGTGCAAGATGACGGTGGATTGTGCAGGGGAGGAGGGTAAAGAGATCGAGGTAGAAGGGATGAGGGAGGTCTAGGGTATAATCTTCAGAGTTTGTGTAGTAAGGTCAGTTTCTGTCAAAAAGTCAATAGAAGTCAGGTTAAAGGAGGGGCCATCTGCAAGAAGGGAAGGAAAAAAAGGGCCGCAGAGCGAAGGCGTCGTTGGAGGTAAATTCTGCGTGTCGTTGATAGATGGGCAGTCCAACAGGATATGTCGAACAGACACTGGAACCTGACAATGCTCACAGAGGGGGGGCAGGGAGCCTCTCCGAGTCCCGTGGTAAGCGAGTGTGGCCGATGCGAGAGGGAGAGTGTAGTCTCCCAACCTCGACATTGGTGACAAGAAAAGGCCAGAAACCTATAACCGGTTTTAGAATGAAGTTTGTTATTCAGCAGGTCAGACCAGCGTTTTTGCCAACGGGTGCGAAGGTGGGTAGCAATGACCCAAAATAGCCCCATGAAAGGAACACCTCTTATGAAACTGGAAGGTCATGTACTGCTGACCGCCGCAGTGTTTTGCCTGTTCATTGCCCTTGCGTCAACATGACCAGGGACCCAACAAAAGACAATATCTTTATGCTTGCTAAAGATACGGCGTAACCAAAGGTGGATACGAAGAACTAGGGGTGGGTGTATCAATTTTACGGATAGCCTGTAAAGCACTAAGGGAGTCTGAAACGACCACAAATTGTCAGGCATAGATGCAATCGGATAAGTGCCAAAAGAATGGCATACAATTCACCCGTAAATATGCTAGCCGAGGGTAACAGATGCCCTAACGCGTCCCGGAAACACTGCTGGAATCCGACCCGTCAGATGACTTTGAACCATCGGTGTATACTGCGATGGCATGGGAATGAACGGAAATGGTCTAGAAGAAAGCGAAAGCCCCGTAGGCAGTTGGGGCTTTCGCCAAGGTAGAAATAGAACAGACCGGACAGCAGGAACTTCCCAAGGGGGTAGAGGAAAGGGTGAACCACATGAACATATAAAGGCGGAAGCTGAAGGGAAGACAAGAGTGAATGCAGACGAAAAAAGGGACGAAGTAAAAGGGCGACGAACAAATAACGGCGTCTACTACATCTGTGACAATCCTAACATGGAAGGATTCGGAGGTCATGAAGCCCCAAATAATAGCGAATGCAATGTGCATCACGCGATCGGACAAGGATGGAATGTTCGCTTTACATGAGGCTCTCAACCGGGAAGACGAAAAGCACCAAGGCATAAGCGTAATCCCTGGTGATGGATGGGATTAAGGCTGGAAAGAGTGGCAGGAGAGGCTGCCGAATATATCTGGGCCATAATCGGGGTTTGATAGTTGGGCTAATGTGGCGAAGGAGAGTTCTCGATCAGCCCCCATGAAAGTGTGCGAGGTTTTAAGGAGGTTGCCGGCTTGGAATCGCCTTCAGAGAGGTAATGTGGGGGTTTCAGGACAATCTGCGGTCAAACAGGAGGCCGAGAACCTGACTGTATCACGTTCTGGGATACGTGACCGTATAGGTACAATGGATGATCAGAGACCACTGAACGTCTAGTGAACGTAATTTATGAGTTTGCCACTGCTTAAACCCGTAGTGGTGGCCCAATCAAAAACCCCGGGTTTATGGCATGCTGGAGGGGAAAATGCAATGAGGTGACAGTCACACCTGCAAACTATAGCAAAGTCATCACATAACGATGACCAAATATTGGATGGAGAACAGATGCCAGATTATTTATGAAGCAGAAAAAGTGTTGTCTCAGAACACATCCCTGGGGGCACCTTCAGCGGACAAATTCCAGAGTTCATTACGAACCCGGACCCGGAAAATGTCTGTCAGTTAAGAAAGCCTTAAGAAAGAATGGTAAGTTGCCTCGGAGGCCTAAGGAGTGGGCCTGGGCCAAGATATTATATCTCCAAGTTGTATCATAAGCCTTCTCAAGGTCGAAAAAGATAGCGATAACCGAATGGTTATTCGCAAAGGATCGAATATACGTATCCAAGCGCAGCAAGGGTCAATGGCAGAACGGCCCTTACGGAAACCATACTGACTAGGGGAGAGACTATTGTGAGTCTCTAAATACCACATCAAACGTCTATTAACTAGACGTTCCATTCCCTGCAAACTGCACTGGTAAGAGCGATGGGCGGTAGTGAGAGGGATCACGTCCCGTAGCACCTGGTTTTGAAAGGGAGAACAATAGCAGACTTCCACAGCTGGGGAATAACTCCTTGCGACCATATAAGATTAAAGAGTCGTAAGAGGACAGTAAGAGCAGACTGATGTAAATGTTTAGCATACGAATATGTATGCCGTCTGGCCCAGCTGCCGATGATCGGCAAGCAGAGAGTGTTGCCTCCAGTTCTTGAAGGGTAAAAGGCACATTATAGATTCTTCTCTAAGAAGAAAAATCAAAGGGAGCTTTAACTCGCTGCAGACTTAGAAAGAAAGGAGGGGGCATAGATGGAGCCCCTGAGAAATGCGGCAGATGGTTACCAATTTCAGTGGCAACGGCAGAGGGTGTGCTATATCGACACCAGCAACCTGAAGAACAGGAGCCGGGTCGGGGAGAATTTACCACTTAATTTCCGCACTTTCTTCCAGACTGCACTCATCGAGGAAGCCGAGTGACAGTAGAAACGTAATCTCGCCAGCAAGTGCGTTTAGCATCACGTATGACACGACGAGCAATAGCTCTCTTCTGCTTGAAATCAAGGGTCTCTCTGTGGTTCTGTTATATCGATACCTGCCCCATGGCACGTTTCAAACGCACTGCCCGAGCACAAGCAGGAGACCACCAAGGCACCACTTCTGAGGATGCTTGCCCGAGGTTTGGGGAATAGAATGTGAAGCCGCTGTGAAGATGGAGGACGAAAAGAGATGTAAAACCTCATCAATGGAGGACGAGATAGGAACCTCATGAAAGGCAGTAAGATGTGCGTAAAGGTCCCATTTCGCCCGGTCAAATTGCCAGCGTGGGCAATGAGGGAGGTGGAAAAACAGAGGGGACTTAAGGATGATTGGGAAATGATCGCTGTCATGTAAGTCCGGGAGGACAGACCAGGTGAAGTCAAGGACAGTAGATGAAGAGCAGATGGAAAACGATGCAGGAGAAAGAATGAGTTGGGGATCAAAATGGGTAGGAGTACCCGTATTTAAAACATGGAGGAAGAGAAGCAAGAAATGCCTCCAACTGAATGCCACGGGAGTCACAGTGCGATCCTCCCCAGAAAAATGGTGTGCGTTAAAATCGCCGAGTAATAGAAGGGGTGGCGGTAAGGGAAGAAACCAGAAAATCAACATCTGGGATAGACATTGCCCTTGAAGGGAAATATAAAGAACAGAGTGTATACCACTTATTCAAGTGGATCGGGCTCGGTGTAATGTAAGGAAGAAGGAACATAGAGCTGACGGTATGGAACACCAGTGCGTATAAGAAGAGCACTTTCGTTAAAGGTTCCATCGGAAAAAGGATCCGATGAATATAACAAATCATAGCCTGAAAAGGGCTGATAACAGTGGATTGTAATTTGGGTTCTTGCAAACAGACCCCAACAGGGGAAAACTGAGAGAGCAACACCTGAAGCTCACCCGGTTGCCCTGAGGCCTCGGATATTCCACTGTAAATAAGCCATGATTTATGGAGAGAAAGATAAGTGGAAGTGAGAGGAATCTATGGACTAGGGTTAGAAAAGTCCACGTGTGGAGGCAGCGGAAGACCTGTAATCAGAGAAGGAGGAGGACGTTGTGAAGGAAGGGGGGTTGAGACAGAAGAAGATGAGGAACCTCAGGTGGGTAGTGTCCATCATCTGTCCAGTCTCTGTAATATATTCTGCAATAGCTTCCAGTGTTTGGAAGTCAAAGATGCAGAATGTGGGACTACATTAGAAATGGAAGAAGAGTGAGCAACGATCGGGAGTCTATAGACTGCACTAAAGTAGAGGGTGAGGAGATAGAAGAGGAAACTGTCGAAGGGCTTGGGAGGGGACAGGGGATGAAGGTAGTGTATGAGGAGGAGGATGAACCTCCACACACGTTATAGAACTAGTCAGAGGCGAAGGACCTGGCAGTAGGATTTTTGCCGGGCTTATGAGAAGGAGGGCGCTGAGGTTTAGGTGAAGAACGAGGACGTGTAGACTCAGGATTGTGCGAGTGAGTAGAGGAAGGAGTGTGGACAGTATGGGAAGCCGGTAGGGACCTCGGGCAAGAATATCAAAGGATTCGAGACAGGGGTGATTGGGATGAGGCAACCACAGAGGAAGCCGTGGAAGTTGGGACCCCAGAAACGGGCGACGTTTAGCAATGCGAGAATAAAAATACGGGAAGTTTCCCTTGAAGGCGAAGATGAGAGCAGCCATAGCATAGGAGAAGCCTTCCGCCTCTTTGAGACAACGGATTTCCGCTCATTCAGGTAAACCTGACAACGGCGAGAATATGAAGGATGTGCCTCATGACAGTTAAGGCAGAGGAGGTAGAGTACAAGAAGAACTGGCATGGTCGTCAGCACCACAGACTGGGCATTCGGCCATGGACCTGCAATATTTTGCTGGATGACCAAAACGCAGCAGTTTCTACACCTGCGGTGTAGGGTCACCTTTCGAACTTGCGTTGACCTGCAATGTAGACCGAAGGTGGCAGTTCTCGGCAGTCAAACGTTAACGAGCTATATTGCAAGGATAACTCTTGCTTATTGGCTGGGAGGACAAAAGTGTCAACTTTAAGGATAGGGAGTTCTTGGAGCTCAAGCTGTCAAAATGTCATCACCACATGTCTGGAAATTCCGTTGGACAATGGTGTGGGGCAAAATAACAGAACCACAACAAGAATTGAGAATGGTGCTTGTCAATAGTAACAGGTGTATTGTCAATGGTGTGAAGAAAAGATCACGAGCTTGGCCAGCATTCTGGACCGATGATCGAGTGCCCTCTTGAGAGCGTGAAATAGATGTTTTGACCAACATGGCGTAGTAGAGCCTTCCAATATGGTTGAAAGATGGTATTAGGAGAAGTTGGACGAAAGTAAAAACTTTGTCCATTGAGTAGTTTGAAAAAGAGTTTAGGGGAGTGGTGGGGCTGGTCGTTCTGCGATGAGCGAAGGGAGTGTCGAATCGTCATGTGTGGGTCTTGGTCGTTTTTGTGTGGGACCGGGGTGGTCCGATGGGAGGCAGGCGAGCGATTCGAAAAGTGCCGCACCGTCGAGGGAAACCGGAATCAAGGTCAGAAGAGCGAAGGTCAGACGTACGAAAGGGCCAGTCGGGACCCCCGGTCCTGAAGCAGGTGACGAACCAGCACCAGCAAGAGGTACAGGGGCATGAGAGGTGTCCAAAAAGTCCCTCCGTTAACGAGGCAGGGTCAGTACTGGGTGCGGTATCAGGAAGGGCCCGGGGTAGTGGGTTCATGGATTGGGTCAGCCATGGTTAGGTTACTTCTTTCTTTTTATTTTTAAGAAAAAAAAGAAGAAAAGAAAATAAAAATAAAAAAGAATAAAAAAGGGGAACGTGGAGGAATAGGTCCTAGGAGGAATGAAAGGGACGCAAATCCCCTCCGTGCCCAAGAGGACCTCAACACCGCAAGTAGTGCAGATGCTGCATGGAACCCGTGCCATACCCTCCCCTTTCCCACGCCAGTAAACCAGCAATCCGGGATAGCAACCTCCATCCACCGAGCCATCTCGGGACAAAAGAGGGCGGCCGGATATCCGCCCTAAGCATACCGCCTTCGCCACCACCCCCGGAATCGAAGTGGCCTCCAGAGATACACCCGTCGCCCGAAAGATACCCAAAGCCACCCCCGGGTGACCGGAGAGGATCGGGACATCCCCAGGCGATCCAGATTCCACGGCAAACTACACCACCGCCAAGGACCTCAACAGAATGGGATGGACTCGTACCCTTCCCCCCTACCTAGGAACTAGAATGCCTGAGGAGGAAGCTCCCAGGGTAAATATGGGAAGGAAATAAGGAGGGATGAGGAGGAGGGGAGGAAAGGGGAAAAAGGGAGGAGGGGGGAGATGGGAAAAGGGAGGGGGATTGGGGGTAATTAGGTTCGGTCTGAGGAAGAAGACCAAAGGTCCAATTCCTCAGACCGATAGCCTTTTACCACGTCAAGGAGCCCCCTTAAAGAGGCCTTGAAGGTGAGATCCTCTGACATGATCCTCCCAGGTCTTTGACATTATTTTTTCGCTCTATTGTGGTTTGAATTTGTTTTGTACTCCGATGAGATTTTAATTTCTTCACTTTTTCCGTATCTGAGTAATTGAAATTTCTATCATTGAACTTCATATTGTTTTCTGCAGCCCATTTAAAGATTTGGTTTATGTCTGCTTGGAGTCTTGCAGTGTCTTCAACGGTGGACACTGTCATACAGATTCGGGTGTCATCTGCCCATAACATGCTTCTACATGTTATGAGGGCATTTCTGTATGAAAACTGGGAGATGGAGGAAGAAGTGAAATTCTTTCACTACCCATTTGTAGTGCTAAGTGAATAGTAGTGGTGGTGCTGGGGTATATGTAAAACCTCTAGTAGTGTTACTACCACCTTCAGGCTAAAAATACTTTTTTACTAGCTTTACTAGCCTTTTCCTGCGGGCGCGCTAGCTTTTGTGAGACTGGAGGTGGGGTGTTATGGACTTGTTATGGGGGCTATGGAACCCAGCATGTATTGTTGTAATTAAGTAACATGAATACCTAATTATATTGAATTAATCAGAATCACTGCTTAAATGTTTTGAGGTCAGGCCACCCTTAAGACTTAAAAAGAAGCTGAATTAACCTGATTTTCTCAATATAATAGGTTATAAATACACACATTTAAATATGTAGTTAAAGTTGCATGTCTCATTGTAAGTAATAAGATGTATTGTGGATACATGTGGGAGGATGTGCAAGAGGATGGTTTTGTTTTTGTTTATGTTGGAGATGGGGAGGTAGCCTGGCTGCCTCCCTCCTTCCCAAGATGGCTGCAGTGAGCTGGCATGGTGTCTTGCTCTTACCTTAACTTTGTTTTTTGGGCAGAATGAGTGTCCAAGAAGTAAGAGGTGTGCTGTAGATCGTTTTACCATGATATTCTGTGACTTACAGTGTTTCAAGACACTGAGAGTTAAAGAAATGCTGAGGAAAAGTGTATTAATTGTGGCAAGTGGATCTTGTTTCTGCTATGGGTCACATGTTGTGCACATGATTGGTGTAATATACCTGTAAATACAACTTAATATATATTTTTGTATAACATGGTGGTTTTAAATAACCCATGGAGAGGGCTGGTGAAATCTTTCTTTCAGGTACAACAGCTAATCATGAATGTAAGTATCATTTTACCCTAAGACCTTTAATACCCCATACTAGGACATGTAGTGAGAACCTTGATGATAAGTAAAGGGAAATTAACATAACAACTACACATTGATCACAGCTCCTCTGCCACTTCTTGAAACATTTCTGGAACTCTTCTTTCTTAACAGCATCTAGTGCAACCTGCAATTCGGCTTGAGTCTTCTCCACATCATTAAAACCGCCTCTTGAATGCCATTTTTATTTTTAGGAAGAGAAAGAAGTTACAAGGGAAGTAGGGAGAATGGGTGACAAGTGCCATGTTGTTTTTGGCCAGAAAATGCTGGACAGACAGTGCTATGTGAGTAGGGACATTGTTATGGTGAATGAACCAATCATTGGATGCCCACAATGCCAGTTTCCTACTGCATCTTCCCTCAAATATCTCAGGCCCTGATCCACCATGAGGCCTGGTCACAGACTGGGTCGCAGGGGTGTTGACCCCGGAACCCTCTCGGTATACTCCAGGTATAAAAATTTTGGTTGACTGTCTGCCCTGCTGGAACAAATTCCTGATGAATGATTCCCATGCTGTCAAAAAAAAATGAGCATGATCTTGATATTGCTCTTGGCTGGCATGCCTCTTTTGAACTGGGGGAGTTGGGGCTTTTCCATTGTGAAGACTATTGCTTGGTCTCTGGATCACAGTCGTAGATTCAAGTTTCGTTGCCAGTAACGACCTTAGAAAGAATATCTGGGTCATCCTCTATATGTTTTGTTTTTGAGGTCCTGACAAATATCCAAGCGATTGTCTTTCTGATTTTAAGTCAGCAAGCAGGGCACAAATTTTGCAGCCACTCGCCTTATGTTCAAATTTTCAGTCAATATCCTTTGATACGACCCATCGAAATTCCCACAGCACTTGCAAAGTTCTGGATACTTTGATGACGATCTTTGTGAATAGCCTTCCTCACTTTTCAATGTTGGCACCTGTTTTTGACACTGATGGACAACCAGTGTTCATCCAACCCATTACTTAAGTCACCAAATGTTTGCTGAAGCATATTGCTTGTTTCACTAGCTGTTTTACCAAGCGTGAAACAGAATTTCACGCACACATATGCTATTCTTTCAAAGATTTCATTGTTACACAAAAATTTGCGACAACATACTGACGTGACAAAAAATGCCCATCTAACCTCAGTGGAATGACTGACTGCACTGAAACTCACCACATTCACAAAGAAATTATGCAATCATAGCTCATATTTCCAATATTCTGCAATTTAAGTTAATTTTTTATTCCAGTGGTAGCGAATCATCACCACTAAGGTGCGACAGGTGGAATTGGTGGAGTGCATTACCATTATCGAGCATCCCTCTACTCCTTGGGCAAGGCCACTGTTTTGGTTTGGGGGAAGCTTAGTATCACTGCTGGTGTTAACCTTTCAGGGTCAGAGGCCAAATTTCAGAGGGTGCACCAATGTCCAAGAATTTAAAAAAAAAAAAAAATCTTATTTTTCTTATGAAATGGTAAGAATCTTTTTCTGAAGGTAATAAAACAAAGTACGAAATTTGATGGAAAATTGGAAATTATGCTCTCGTGATTTTGACGTGTCAGCAATATTTACGCATCAGCGATTTTGCTGACTTTGACTCCCATTTTAGGCCAATTACATTATTCCAGTCGACCAAATTCTTAGCTATTTCACTAGTATTACTTCTATTCTATCCATTGAGCACAAGAAATCGCCCAGTCAACTGTTTCAACTACAAAATAAAGTGATCGGAAATTGGTAATTTAGCCAATTTAACTCAAAGTTCAAAATATTCCAATTTCAAAATAGGGTGCAGAATAAACAATGCAGGCATTCCTGGCACTAAACTAACATTTCCTCTGTTCATTAGTTACGTTTTCAGTCTTTACAAATGAATTCCATTTTTATTTTATTCACATGAATTTTTTATTCAAACCAAAAAATGGAAAATTTACTGATATGTAATATTGTAATAATTGTACAAATAATATCACCACATTTGTGAACGTATATTAGACCCACCAGCTGGCTTGTATTAGATGTGTGAGGTCATTTGTTTACTCTTGAACATCTGCAAAAATTTAACATTTCCACTACTTTGAACTCAGTTTCAAGCTATTTCCTGTACTAACCAATCAAAATCATCTCTATTTCTGTAATATATCTTCCATTCTATCAAATGAGACCAAGAAATAGCAAATACAACTATAAAAAGTATACGAAAAGACACTGCAAAGTCGCTGTTTTAATCGAAAATTACAGTCTCAGTTTTTTTTCTCTCATTATGCACTGTGTGCTGCAGGATTTGTTTTATGTGGTGCACACTTACCACATAGATGAATTCTCTCATATCTAGGCCCAAATTTACCGCTCACAGCTTATCTGAGTGAGCTGAGCTCATGGCGTAGAACTACGGTTTGGACCCTCAACTCAAAGCCGTAGAACTACGGCACGGACCCTGAAAGGGTTAAATAAATGTGTCATCAGTATCTGGGTACATACCATATGATAGTCTCTATGTGGGTTACCTTTATTTTCATTCATATCATAATCTTACTTTGTCTCTGGATATTAACCCTTTGGGGGTCGACAGGCCTTCTCAGGAAAGTGTTCCTGGGGTCGAAAATTTTTTGGAAAAAAAAAAAATTATTTTTTTCTTACGAAATGATAGAGAATCTTTTTCCGATCATAACGCCACCAAAATTATGAAATTTGATCGAAAACTAACGAAATTATGCTTTCGCGAAGTTATCGGTATCTATGACACTGACGCATCGGCGATTTCACCCACTTCGAGCCCTATTTTCGACAAATTCCAATGTTTCAGTCTCCTAAAATTATAGCTATTTCGCTAGAACTCCATTTCTTCTATCGAATGAGTGAAGAAACTGCCTATTTTCCAATTTCATCTACCCAAAATAGTGGTCAGAAAATGGCATTTTCCAATTTTACACAAATTTCAAACGATGCCAATTTCAAAATAGGGTCCAGAGTAAACAAGGCAGACATTCCTGGCACTAAAATAACATGTTCTCTGTTCATTAGCCACGTCTCCAGGCCCCTGTCCCATTACTTTTGCTTTCCATTTTTAATTTTTATTCTCACAAAAATAGAAGATTTACTGTTATGTATACAACTGCATCATTGTAAAAATGGTATAAATAGTATCAGAGCACTTGTGCATGAATATAAGACTCGCCAGTTGATGTGTATTGGACGCATGGTGTGATTTGTTTACTCTTGAACATCGTCAAAAATCGAACATTTTCGCTACTTTGAGCTCAATTTAGGGGTACTTGTCATTGTCATACCAATCAAAATCATCTCCATTTCTGTAATATATCTTCCATTCTATCAAATGAGACCAAGAAAACGAGAATACATCAATAAATACCATACAAAAATCGACTGCAAAGTCGCTGTTTTAATCGAAAAAAACGGTCAGTTTTTTTTTCTCATTATGCAGTGTGTACTGCAGGATTTTTTTATACTGCGCACACTGACCACACAGACCCATTCTTTCATATGTATGCCTACCAGACGTTTTCTACTTAAATTGAGGCCGCTAGAATTTGGGCGTACTAGTACGGCACCAATCCCTGCTCGTAAAACGTACTAGTACGGCACTGACCCCGAAAGGGTTAATCATGATACCCACAAAAAAAATGATGCTGGATGTGCCAAGAAGGTAATTAGGCATGAAACTCAGTTTTTAAGAAAATTGTAGTTAGAGGTGGGAGGCGGTGGTTGTAATGGCTGGTAGGTTACTCATCCAGCTAGTGTAACACATATTAACACTAATTACACATTCTTGTGCCATAAACAGTCATATATGTACCTAGTTGCATTAATATAATTGTTGAATATGTTGCTGATGGATAATAAAGTGTGAAAAATTACTAAGAAAGAAAATTGTGTAGAGTTTATGATGTAGTGAAGATGAAGGCCACAAGTGGCCATCTGGGCCACATTAACTATATCTACCCTTCTGTAGCAACAAAGAACATGTGCAATGAAATTACTGTATCAAACAAGAATGTGTGAAATGAATCTGCTGTATGATAATACAAGTGCTGGTGGTTTTGATGGACATACATGCTTGCACTTCCCACTTTCTGTGGAAGGAGTATGTTGTTAGAATTTAAAAGCTGTACTGAATTGAAAAAGCCACTTTTTGGCAAATCCTCTTCAAGATAAAGATAACCAGGCATTGCACATGAGTCTAACTCATCAACTTCTTGTTATTCTATACTAATAATTTTATGAAAGAAATAAACTTTTAAACAGTCAACAACTGGCTTTCCCAGGGAGTTAGAAATGGAGGCCTGATAAATGCAACATTATTTTTCCCATATGTTTTGACTCTAAGTTGTAAAAACTGTTGGTAGCGCAGTTTTCAGGATCATAACCCATGTGAATTATGAATGTCTACTGTACTCGAATAGCTCCAGGGAGAAATCTGTAGATATTTCCCTTATGTATGTTTATTCTCATCTCTTAAGGGTCTCTAATCAACACCAGAGGTGGTATACAGATGGACCATGGGAAAAACATGCAACAGCTTCTTCATAGATTTGAGTTCTCTTCTGAGTAATAGCAGCATTACACAGCAATAAAGAAGAGGAAGTGGGTTGCTTGATCATGTGAAAGAGCTAACAAACCAGTTTATACTAAGGCAATTGTAATGATCTAAAACTGCTGAATGTGCCTAAATGCCTTACATATTTTATCTGAAGGAGTACTGTGTCCATTTTCTTTGGAAGGAATAGACAGTATATTGTGCCAAACACTATCTTTCCTCCTGGGCCTTACTTAAGAAAGTTTATTTAAAAAGTAAGTTTTTATTTAGGTTTTGAGTGGCTTCCTTTTGTGCCTAATAATATCTTAGTACGTATGTACATGTAAACTACATTATCTGTACTGCATAAAATATTAAAAACAAATTGAATTTTGGATATGAATTAACATATTACTTCTCTGAAGCAGCTCATGATGCCTTATTATTAGGTGTATATAAATTACTGCAGGGGAAAACATATCAGAAATGCATTACAAAATACCTGAACACTCCAGTACAACTATAATCTACAACAACCCTGCACTGACATCAGTCCTAGAACCTCAGCCTATGATCCACAACCACCTATCCACCTCGGCCCAGTAGGACCACACCATCCCTCTCCAGGCCTCTCAAGATTATCTACATGCCAGCAACCAGAATATAGGGGAGGAAAATTAATTTATATTTTTTAGCTATAAGCATTGTATTTAAATTATGTACAGCTCACTACATCCAACTACAATTACATTATTATTATGTTTGTAAAATTAAGAGATCTAAAAATATGTTTGGTATTTTGGGGTCAAGGAATATAACCCTAATTTTCCTATATGTTCCTCAGTTCATTTTACACTAAATTTTTATTTACCTGCTGTTTCAGGAATATAATTACCCTGTTAAATGAGATTAATCTGTGTGTGTATATGTGTATACAAACATATACATGTAGGATATATATTCTTTTGTAACAGTTGTAACCTTACTAACTTTAAAAATAATAAACAAAATCATTACAATTAAAGCTATTAGTTTCTAATTCAATTCACAGTCTGCTTAGAGAGGGGACTGACTATGAACAGTTTAGTTTTTCAAAAGTCAAATGTATTACAGCAAGAGCAACAAATTCAACACTTATGTCTAAAACACTTTAAATCCCTAAAGTAAGAATTAAAGTATGTTCTAAGTGTATGTGCACTGAAATATACATATTTCAGAGTATATATACACTAAGATATGTACCCATGGGTGTATATACCACTGTGACAATGGTACAACTACCAAGGTGCATACGTATAAACAACAGGAATAATATAACATGTCTAAGTCCTCAAGTAGTCTTTAAGCATTAGGATTAGTTTGCCCAAAAAGCACTGCATACTAGTAGCTTCCTTTGATGCCTACTAATATCTTATTACATGTAAACTACATTATCTGTGCTGCATAAAATATTTAAAATTGAATTTTGGATACGAGTTAACCTATCATTGAAAAAGACACTAATATTTGTCATGTTTCACCCATGACTGGTATTCTTAAGTGCTACAGGATAAACCTGACTTATATATGAAACATCCTAGCACTGCTACCAGTCTCTCCTTTACTATATGTTGACATTTTGCCTGCAGATTGCACTGGTTAACTTATCCATCTCCAAGTGTGAGAGCCATTGGTGAAATGTTGCAAACAGGTTGTGAGTGATATAGTATTACAGTTGTTCAAACATGTAGTGAGTGACTTGTATCAGACATGTAGTGAACTTTAAAATGGTGAGGAAACTCTTAGAATGATGGTGGGGGAGCTCTTAATATGATGATGAAAATTCACAGTATGATGGTGGAGAAACTCATGGTATGATGGTGGGAAAACTCACGGTATGATGGTGGGGAAACTCATGGTATGATGGGGAAACTCATGGTATGATGGGGAAACATGGAATGATGGTGGGGAAACTCACAGTATGATGTGGGGAAATTTATATGATGGGGAAACTTACATGATGGTGGGGAAACTTATATGATGGTGGGGAAACTCATGGTATGATGGTGAGGAAACTCACAGTATGATGGTGGGGAAACTTATATGATGGTGGGGAAATTCACAGTATGATGGTGAGGAAATTCACAGTATGATGGTTGGGAAACTCATGGTATGATTGTGGGGGAAACTCATGGTACATTGGTGGGGAAACTCATGGTATGGTGGTGGGGAAACTTATATGATGGTGGGGAAACTTATATGATGGTGGGGAAACTTATATGATGTTGGGGAAACTTATATGATGGTGGGGAAACTTATAATATGATGGTGGGAAAACTTATAATATGATGGTGGGAAAACTTATAATATGATGGTGGGAAAACTTATAATATGATGGTGGGGAAACTTAAAATATGATGGTGGGGAAACTCATGACTGTGCAGAAACTTATAACTCGCAAAATCGTAATGACACGATTGCAAACAAACCATACCACGGGCGGGGTTAGAACCCGGGATCAGAGAGTCATAAAACTCCAGACCGACGCGTTAGCCACTGGGCCACCTAGCTACAACAAGATTCATCCAACTAAGTATATTTATACTACACCATAGGAAGGTTAGCATAGGCACCACTGTGACCACAAATGCAAGTTTTTACAGACGAATCTCCCGCTAGTGTGGCCGTGACGAACTCTAGCTCAAGTCCCCCTCAAAGCCGTCATCATGACTCATGAAATTGTAATGACATGATTGCAAACAAACCATACCATGGGTGGGGTTAGAACCCGCGATCAGAGTCATAAAACTCCAGACCGATGCGTTAGCCACTGGATTTCGTGAGTCATGATGACGGTTTTGAGGGGACTTGAGCTAGAGTTCGTCATGGCCACGCTAGCGGGAGATTCGTCTGTAAAAACTTGCATTTGTGTTCACAGTGGTGCCTATGCTAACCTTCCTATGGTGTATAAATATACCTAGTTGGATGAATCTTATTGTAGCTAGCTGGCCCAGTGGTTAATGCGTCAGTGTGGAGTTTTATGACTCTGATCGCAGGTTCTAACCTCCCCGTGGTATGTTTTTTTTTTCAGAAACTTATAGAATGATGGTTTGGAAACTTAGTATTATGGCATGAGGGAGAAGAGGATGATGGAGAAAGAAGATGAGAGAGGAAAGAATACAATGTGAGAGGGGGTGACAAAGAATAGGATGTAAGGAAGAAGAAGAGGGTGTAAGGGGGGTGAGGAAGAATAGGGTTTAAGGGGAAAGAAGGGGTAATAAAGAATAGGGTGCAAGAGGGAAGAAGAGAGATAAGAGGGAGAAGGTGAGGAAGAGCAAACTCCCAGGAAGAATACTAATAAAAGTGTAGGGTTAAAATGCTGATATAATTTGTTGTGTGAGTTAGCAAGAGCCACGAGCTTAACATACAGAACTAACATTACCAGGCAACTCTCATCTCACCTAAGATCTTCAAGCTTCTCCACATTATTCTAATAATGTTTTCCAAAGCTAGTGGTTACAAAAAAAGTTGTCTGTCTTGCATCTGGGTACGAAAAAGTATACAAAAGTCTCGTAGAAAAGGCATTTATTCAGTAACTTGAGCAAGTCAAAAATATAAAAAAAAATAGCAATGTACGGAGCTATATATGAGGATTGACTAGCCAAAGAAGCCAGTATGGGAAGCAGGCACGAGGGTTAACTCTTACTTACATACCATCACCGTCCCAGGTATCACAGGGTCACACAGGGAGGAAAGTACATCATGTAATAGCCATACAGGCTTGTACACATAATACTTATTTTATTGAGTCTAAATTAACTAGACTCGAGAAAGACTGTATGGAGCTACTGTACTTAGGATAAAGTGTACAGTTAGCTTCACCATAGTTTATACTCTGTAGGGTGAATAATGAAGTCAAACTAAAGTACTAAAACTAAATCTCCAAGTCGTTCAGTGAACAATGGAATTCAAACAATACAAATTTTCGGCATACAAGATTATAATGATTAACCTCATACTATTATAATGTTCAATGTGAAGCATAAATAAATTATATAATAATCTAGAAATTAAGAGTTACGAAGTATTTGCTAAATGGAAGGCAGCATCATGCATGAGGCTGAAGGGTGAAACAACTGGTATATGTGTGTGGGGTCAAGTGGGACTGGCCAGGCCATAATACTACCCACTGCTACATGTGTGTGCATAGGGTCAAGTGGAACTGGCCAGGTCATAACACTATCCACTGCTACATGTGTGTTTGTGTGGGGTGCAATAAGGCTGGCTACATCATAACACCACCCTCTGCTACAAGATCCTCACACTACCTTTGGCACCTTCGTCTATAGCGCTGGCAGTAGCTGATAGTGTTGCACTGTAACTTCTAGTCAATACTTTTCATAAACCTAAGTTTAAGACATCTCATAGCACACTATCTTCCTCTCTGGCTCTTTAAAGTGTCTCACTCTTAGTGGGCAGAGCATCTACCCTCTACCATTCCTGAAGCTGTATGAACCAAACAGGTTTCAGCATTTCATATAAACATAATAGTCTGGCTTTTCAGTCTCAAAATCTATACAAGTTCAACAAGTAATGCTGTGACTTGGACAGTAATATACAGGTAACACAAGAGCTCCTGCTTCCTACTCAAGAGTTTGAGACGTGAGTAGCAGCAGGTGCATGCCTCCCCCCTGATACAGTACCAAGTTCATCATTATTATTATATTTATAGGGAAGTGCTAAACCTGCAAGGGTAATACAGTGCTTGTGGAATGAGGGACAATCAGGTTTAATCCGAGTAAGGGAAGAGTAGCTCCATTTCCTCGAATCCAGAGCCCTTCAGCAGCATCAAGGCACCTCCCATGCAAGGTGTGGTACCAAGAGCAGAGCTGGGCAACATGTTGAGGGACCCCAGCCGGAACGTCTCATGGTTCCCTTCCAAAGTCTGCATTAATCACCTCACTCACATCAACTTTACTGTAAAATGCTGAAATTTTAATGATAAATGCATTCCATAATGAAGTGATTATGGCTGCATGATGGGTAGAATGGAATGGTTGGTCATACTATATACCGGCATCACTGGTGTGTCGGGTCGTCACGCAGCTGGCAGTCTATGCCATGTGACGTCACAACATGGCTCACATTATCATCAAATTGTGCAAGATTCATACAAATATTTCCTTAACATTTCTAAATGCTTATATTAAGTAAACATATAGTGTTTAATACTCTTCTGTGAATATTATTATAAAAATACAGTAAGTACACATTTACTTATGGCAATATGCAAGTCATCAGTAAAGTACAATTTAACAAAGTAAATTTTACATTTAATTAACACAAAAAATCTAAGTTCTTCAGGTTGTATTAAAGTGAAGAGGGTTTGAGCCGTGGCCTAAGTCTGTGACATCACATGGGAGCCTCTTTCAGCTCAGGTTGGCAAACCAAGCAAACAATAAACTGAGGAGAAGGAGAAGGGAAGGGTAGGCAAGAAACAGTGCACTTCAATCCATAACAAAGTGAAAAATTTATATCTAATGGATAATTGTGACTCCTGAGGGGTCACGTGTACTTACAAGAGGTCAAGTCATCCCAAGGCGAATGAATTTGAAAGGGAAGGAAAGAGAAAAAATTACATGTAGCATTATGACATTTTCTACTTATCATTGTGCACTTTCTCCTCTATTTTTCTCAGTAGTGAGAGAGAGTTTCTCATCCATGATGGGAAGGAAATGCTCTCTCAGTGAGAAGGAGTCCATATAATCATTCATCTGTTGAAGATACTCGCATAGCTCCGAACTGATAACCTCTCAACATATCTCAAACAATAAGAGCTTCCCAAAGAAATTAACAGAGAGGAATAATCAGCAAGACAGAATAATTAGGGCATATATATTTAATATATAAAGTAAATACTGACATGTGTGTGTGTGCATGTATGCATATATGTATACATGTATGTATGTATGTATGTATGTATGTACAGTGGACCCCCGAGCAACGAACAAAATTCATTCCAGAAGCCTGCTCAAGTGCCACTACCGAACAAATTTACTCCCTTAAGAAATAATGTCAAGTAGGTTAGTCCATTTCAGACCCCCAAAAATACACTTAAAAAAGCACTTACAATATTATACAGTGGACCCCCGAGTAACGTAAAAACTTCATTCCAGAAGCCTGCTCAAGTGCCATTACTGAACGAATTTACTTCCTTAAGGAATAATGTCACAGGTCAGTCTATTTCAGACCCCCAAAAATACACTTCCACAAGAACTTTCAATATTATACTTAAATAATTGTACAAATTCCGGGGTGTTCGTTACTCGGGGGTCCACTGTACTTACATAATTGTACGATTTCCGGGGTGTTCGTTACTCAGGGGTCTACTGTATGTATGTGTATATATAAGTACAGTGGTACCCCAAGTTTCGAACTGCTCCCAACTCAACCAATTATGTAAGTGTATTATTGTAAGTGCTTTTGTAAGTGTATTTTTGGGGGTCTGAAATGGACTAATCTAATTTACATTATTCCTTATGGGAACAAATTCGTTCAGTAACGGCACTTGAACAGCCTTCTGGAATGAAGAAAGTTCGAAACTCGGGGCACCACTGTACAGTAGACCCCCGAGAAATGAACAAAATTCATTCCAGAAGCCTGCTTAAGTGCCATTACCGAACGAATTTACTCCCTTAAGAAATAATGTCAAGCAGGTTAGTCCATTTCAGACCCCGAAAAATACACTTACAAAAGCACTTACAATATTATACTTACATAATTGTACAATTTCCAGAGTGTTCGTAACTCGGGGGTCCACTGTATATATACAGTGGACCCCGGATTACGCCATTTTTCGTTTCAGAATGCTGTTCAGTGCGTTATCGAACAATTTGTTCCATAAGGAATAATATAAATTAGATTAGTTTTAGACCCCAAAATACACTTAAAGCACTTACAAAAATAAACTTACATAAAAGGGCGAGTTTGGAGACTAACGTAAACCGGGGGTCCACTGTATATACAGTGGACCCCCGGATTTCGTACTGCTCCCAACTCGAACAATTATGTAAGTGTATTTTTGTAAGTGCTTTTGTAAGTACTATATTTTTGGGGGTCTAAACGGACTAATCTAATTTACATTATTCCTTATGGGAACAAATTCGTTCGGTAACAGCCCTCGAACAGCATTCTGGAACGAATTATGGCTGATAATCGGGGGTCCACTGTATAGATATATACTATATATATTCAGTCAACAAACTGGCTGTATCCCACCAAAGCAGGGTGGCCCAAAAGAAAAACAAAAAGTTTCTCTTTTCAACTTTAGTAATGTACTATATAGAAGGGGTTACTAGATATTAGACCATCGGTTAACACATTTTCACTTTAACATGGTTGCAAAATTGTGGCACATTTTCGGTGAACATGGCATATTAAAATGTTTATATGATTTAGTACATATAGGAAAAAATTGGCATGCAAGCTGGGTTCTTTCCTTTCTTTGCCCATGACTAACAGCATACTAAGTTCTACTGATAAGAAACATCAATATGAAAAGCAATATAGACAGGGCTTAATAAACAAAGATATTATTAAACACTACACATCAGTCCTCACCAAACTAATAAGAAAGGCTAAGCAACTGTACTACTCCAATAGATTCACTGAAATAATAGGAGATATAAAAAAGACCTGGAAGACACACACTCAGATTCTGGGCACCCACAAACTGAAAAAAAATAGAATATTGTCCTCATTAAACCGAATGAAACACAACTATAGCCTATTGATACAGTTAACAAGATAAATGACTTTCTCAACTATAGGATCAAATCTCGCCAGTAAAATCTCAGGTACCAATGCCCGAGCAAGTGATTACTTAGATAGGAATTTCCCAACCTCCTTCTATCTTGCACCAACCGAGCCCACAGAAGTCACCACGATTATTAAGACGCTTAAAAATAAATCAGGAAATCTGGCTCAAGTCCCGCCATTATTGTACAAATGAGCGGCTCATGTTCTTTCACCCGCTATTTCATTACTCTTAAATAAATCACTAGAAACCAGCACTTTCCCAACACTACTCAAGATAGCAAGGGTTACACCAATACACAAAGATGGTGACCCCACAGATGTAAACAACTACAGGCCAATATCAACCTTACCATTGCTATCCAAAATCTTCGAGAAACTCGTGCACAAGAGATTACACTCCTGCTTTGATACAGTAGATCACAGCATCCTACTCCACAAACCTGATCATTATGGTATAAGAGGCCATGCACTTACATATTTCAAATCCTACCTTACTAATAGACATTAATACATCTCTATTAAGGACACAACCTCATCAACAAGACCACTAGATACTGGAGTACCACAGGGAAGTATCCTTGGTCCCCTGCTCTTCCTCTTATACATCAATGATCTTCCTAATGTATCACAACACCTTAAACCCATTCTCTCACTGACAACACGACTTGTCATCTCCCACCCTAATCTTGCCTCACTCAATACTATTGTTAATGAAGAGCTAGTAAAAATATCGACACTTAATACATACTGACAAAACCTTTTACATTATGTTTAGGAGCAGAACAGGTGATGCCCAGCTGAACATTGTGATTGACAACACTCATAAACAAAACTCATTTGCCCTCAAACATTATGAGGGCAAATTCCTGGATCTGCACCTTGAGAGCAACCTGAAATTCAACACCCATATCCAAAACGTAACAAAAAAAGTATCCAAAACAGTTGGGATCCTCTCAAAGATACGTTACTATGTACCACAATCAGCCCTACTCACACTATACTATTCACTCATTTATCCCTACCTCACCTATGCTATTTGTGCCTGGGGATCAACAGCAGCAACCCACCTAAAGCCAATAATAACTCAACAAAAAACTGCAGTAAGAATTATCCCGCAATCCAATGCTAGACAACACCCCCCCCCCCTTCACTCTTCAAAGACCTAAACTTAGTCACTGTACAAAACATTCCCACCTACTACTGTGCAACCTACATTTACAGAACCATAAATTCTAATATTAACCCTGAACTAAAACACTTTCTTGATAGTTGCAACAGGACCCATAGAAACAAAATCTCTATGACATTCCTCATGTTTGGCTAAATCTCTACAAAAACAAAAACTCATTGTACATAAAAGGACCTAAAATCTGGAACTCCCTGCCCGAAAACTTTAGAACCGCAGATTCAACCACCATTTTCAAAACTACCATTAAAAGACATCTTATCTCCCTAACACACCCCATCATCAGCTATGTGAAAACCACCTACGTATTCTCTTTTTTTTGTATCATGAACACATCCAAAACAAAATAGACTTACTCTCATTATCTGTAATTCCCCCTAATTTACACTTACATTCACCCGAATGACTGTAAACATAAAATTCCTAATAGCTATTGCCTAATAAATCTTAAGTTAGTCCTAAGTTTGACTGAAATACTCTCCCAACATAGGAGCATTTATAGAAATGGTGTATGATGCCGAGATAAAACAATTCCTATTACTAAATTTACTAATTTTAATACTACAGTGGAACCCTGACTAACGAACGCTCCATATAGCGAACAAATCGTGTAACGAACGCTTTTTTTGCAAAATATTTTTCTCATGTAGCGAACATTTACTCGTATAGCGAACCGTACCAAACCTGTCCGCCTGCCCCGCGCAAGCGCGGTGAGGCACACAGGACGCCAGTCAAGCGTTGTTTACACTTGAGAGAACATTACCCAGCGTGCTCTTTCAAACATTCACAATACTTTTGTTGTGTTTATTGCTGGTTCAGTGATTGTCACTGTGAAATAAGTCACCATGGGTCCAAAGAAGCTTCCTAGTGGCACCCCTGTGGTAGAGAGAGTGAGGACCACCATCGAACTGAAGAAAGAGATTGTAGAAAAATATGAGAGTGGCGTACGTGTGATTGAGCTTGCCAGGATGTACAACAAAAACAAATCTAGTATCGGCACTATCCTGGCAAAGAGAAATGAGATCATGGAAGCTAATGTTGCAAAAGGGTTTGATATGTTAACGAAAAATAGATCGAAAACAGTGGATGAGGTTGAGAAGTTGTTGATGGTGTGGATAAACAATAAACAGACAGCAGGTGATAGTATTTCCACGACGATAATTTGTGAAAAGGAAAGGAAGTTGCACGCAGATCTTGTCAAGACAATGCCTGGAACCAGTGGTGAGGAGAGTGATTTTAAAGCCAGCAGAGGCTGGTTTGAGAGGTTTAAGAAACGTAGTGGCATACACAGTGTTGTGAGACATGGTGAGGCAGCCAGCTCAGACAAACGTGCAGCTGAAAAGTTTGAGAGTGAATTTAAGGGGTTTGTAGAGGCTGAAGAATTGCTCCCCCAACAAGTGTTTAATTGTGATGAAACAGGCCTGCTTTGGAAGAAAATGCCCAACAGGACCTTCATTACTCAGGAGGAAAAGGCACTGCCAGGACACAAGCCTATGAAAGACAGGCTAACTCTTATGATGTGTGCCAATGCCAGTGGTGATTTTAAAGTGAAGCCTTTACTGGTGTATCACGCAGAAAATCCCAGAGCCTTCAAGAAACACAATGTTAACAGGAATAATTTGTGTGTGCATTGGAAGGCTAACACTAATGCATGGGTCACTAAGGACTTTTTCATGGAATGGTTAACTGGAGAGTTTGGCCCTAGTGTGAAGAAATACCTCCTGGAAAAGAAATTGCCACTCAAGTGCCTCCTGGTACTGGACAATGCTCCTGCTCATCCTCACAACTTGGAAGAGTTGTTGTCTGACAACTTCAATTTCATCAGAGTGAAGTTCTTGCCTCCTAACACCACTCCTCTCATCCAGCCCATGGACCAGCAGGTCATTGCAAACTTCAAGAAACTGTATACCAAAGCAGTGTTTCAGAAGTGCTTTGATGTGACCTCAGACACTGCATTGACCCTAAGAGAGTTCTGGAAAGATCACTTCAATATCGTGCATTGCATAGGCCTTATAGGTAAGGCTTGGGAGGGAGTGACTTCCAGGACTTTGAACTCTGCTTGGAGACCACTGTGGCCGGATTGTGTTGAAAAGAGGGATTTTGAAGGATTTGAGGCTGACCCTGACCCTGACGACCCTGTGCCTGTTGTGGAAGATATTGTGGCATTGGGGAACAGCCTGGGGTTGGAGGTGAGTGGTGAGGATGTGGAAGAGTTTGGTGGAGGAGCACAGGGTAGAGCTAACAACTGAAGAGCTGCAAGAGCTGGAACTGGAACAGCATCAGACCAGAGATGAGGTTATTGCTTCACAGGAGGAGGAAGAGAGAGAGAAGGAGGTGCCTTCTTCAGTGCTTAAGGAAATTTGTTCCAAATGGGCTGATGTGCAGACATTTGTTGAAAAACACCACCCTGAGCAAGCTGAAATGAGCCATCTGTGCAACCACTTCAGTGACAGAGCCATGTTGCACTTCAGGAAAATATTAAAGTCTCCAGAAACAGAGAACTGTGGACAGTTATTTCACGAGGCAGGGATCCAGTGACTCTCAAGCTGGTCCTAGTGGCATTAAAAGAAAAAGAAGGGAAGTAACCCCAGATAAGGACTTGTTACATGAAGTCATTTTGGAGGGGGATTTCCCTTCCAACCACTAACACCCTCCCCCTGTCGTCCTCCCTATCTTCCAGATGCCTGCAACTCTCTTCAATAAAGGTAAGTAAATGTTATTTATTAATCTGTTTTTTATTATTTAGTATTAGTAGTAGTATTTATAGTTTTAATCATGTTGTTTTGTGTATGTAGAACTATAATTAAAATGTATTTTTTGTGAATATTTTTGGGTGGAATGGATTAATTGTATTTACATTATTTCTTATGGGAAATAAGGTTTCGAATTACGAACTTTTCATGTTAAGAACTAGCTCCTGGAACGGATTAAGTTCGTTAGTCGAGGGACCACTGTATTGTTATATGTTTTGTTCTACCTCACTATTATCAATCTAATTAATGTTAACCCTTAAACTGTCCACACGTAGATCTACGTTCACCTGCGTACTGCTCCGAATATTTTGAAAAAAAAAAAAAAAAAAAATTAAATGAAGAGCGCATTTTTATAAACAGGATAGGCTAAAAAAAAAAATTTAAGGCCAGTACTTACCAAGATATAAGCCCGCCAATTTGGTGCTGGTTGCTCACCTGATGGCAACATCAAGTCCTGCCGCTTGGAGAAATATTGCAATATTGCCGATATACTTTTTTTCTAGTTTTTATTTTAATTTATATAATTTTTATGTTCTGATAATTATAATTTACAATAGTTCTTGTGATTTCATAGCCAATCTTTGTTCTAACACTAATATTAGGTACTTAAATAGTACTCAGTCACAATCACACCAACAGGTGAACATTTTCACCTGCCTTGGTCATTTACTATTGTCTATAAATATTTAAGAAGTATTTATAGGTCCCAGCAATGTTTTAGACATCCTGGAGTATATATGAAACTCCTTGAAGAATAGTGTTATGACAATTACCAGATAACTACTGATAAGGCAGTGACATTGATGAATGAATGTGTGCAGGGAACCCTTGCTTTTTCACTCTGTATCTATCTGTTTGTCTGTTTATCTGTCTGTCTGTCTGTCTGTCTATCTGTCTGTCTGTCTGTCTATTTGTCTGTCTATCTATCTGTCTGTATCTGTCTGTCTATCTATCTATCTGTTTGTCTATCTATCTGTCTGTCTATCTATCTGTCTGTCTGTCTATCTGTCTGTCTACTGTCTGTCTGTCTATCTGTCTGTCTGTCTATCTGTCTGTCTGTCTATCTGTCTGTCTGTGTCTGTCTAGCTCTGCTTATCTGTCTTTCTGTCTGTCTGTGTGCCTGAAGTATATGAAACTCCTTGAAGAATGGTGTGTTGACAAGTGTCAGATAACTCTTGACAGCCTAGTGACATTTGATAAATGTCAGCAGTGCTGGAGGGAACCCTCCCTTTTTCAATGTCTATCTGTCTGTCTGTCTGTCTATCTCTCTGTCTGTCTGTATCTGTCTGTTTGTCTAGCTCTGCTTATCTGTCTTTCTGTCTGCCTGTGTGTGTGTCTTTCCTTCTGCTTGTCTCAGTCTCAGAGTGTGGCTCATAAGCCAACAGGTATTATACACGATGCAGAAGTGACGATGCATATTACTTGCCAGTCATGCTTATTATGTCTTATATCTACAAGCATTGTATAGCACTTTGCCTGGAATTTTTGGGTTATCCTAGGTAATTTACACTATGTATAATAACTGTACTTATGTGTACATGTGAGAGAGAGACAGAGATGTAGGACATATAGATATACTAGATAGATATATAGACAGCCAGCCTGCCGAATACATAAGAACATAAGAAAGAAGGAACACTACAGCAGGCCTACTGGCCCATGCAAGGCAGGTCCATGTCATCCCCCAGCTTAGACCAATGACCCACCTAGTCAGGTCACATCCTCTGAAGGAAGGAGCATGGCATCAGACCTAGTAGCACAAGCTAGTCAGGTCCAACTCACACCCACCCACAGCCACTCATGTATTTATCTAACCTATTTTTACTTTCCTCTTATAAGGGGAGTGTTAATGTGACATGACATCAGTGAATACCTGGTGTTTGCCACACTATTTGCTCTAGCTGGCACTCAATTGAACTGGTGCTCCCACAAGGTACTAAGTGGTCCCAGATTTTTTTAATACTGTGCACACTGAGGGCGCAGACCCATTCTCTCATGTCTAGGCGACTCAGGCCTATCACACTAAATTTGAAGGAATGAAAAATAAAACGTAGATCTACGTTCGGAGCAGTACACACGTGAACGTATATCTAGGTGTGGACAGTTTAAGGGTTAATCACTTCAGTTACCTAACTTTTATATCAGTATGGAATAATTTATATTAAAGTGTACTGCTCCATAACCTGTTTCAATATAGGATTAGTCTGCCCGAAATGCCTAGGCATGCTAGTGGCCTTCTTTGTAATTAATATTTTATAATACAGTGGTCCCTCGGTTTTCGTGCATCTCCAAACTCGAACATTTATGTAAGTGTATTTTCGTAAGTGCTGTTGCAAGTGTATTTTTGGGGGTCTGAAATAGACTAACCTACGTGACATTATTTCTTAAGGAAGTAAATTCGTTCGGTAATGGCACTTGAGCAGCATTCTGGAACGAATTTTCGGCGAAAACCGAGGGACCACTGTATGTAAACCACACATTGTAAGCTTTGCAAGGAAATAAACATTTTCATTTCATTTTCATTTTGCAGTGAACATATGGGCGAGTCCATCGTCTTAAGGGGAAATGCCTACTTAATGCACTTAACGTATACAATCTTCCTCATTCTCTCGATTACCTAAAATCTTATCTTAGCAATAGAAACCAGTATGTATACACAAATGGACCTAATTCCACCACACAACCTGTTCTTGTTGGAGTCCCACAGGGAAGTGTCCTCGGCCCACTTCTCTTTCTCATTTATATCAATGACCTCCCAAATGCATCTAAACTCCTTAAACCCATTTTATTTGCAGATGACACTACTTATGTCTTCTCCCACCCAAACCCAACCATACTAAGACACTGTAAATGCCGAACTACTAAAAATACAGTGGTACCTCGAGTTACGATGGTCCCCAAAATCGCCCTTTTATGTAAGTTTATTTTTTTAAATGTTTTTGTAGGTATATTTTTGGGGGTGTAAAATGACTAGTCTATTTTACATTACGTATTCCTTATGGGGATAAATTCGTTTGGTAATGGCACTTGAACAGCATTCTCGAACGAAAAAATATCGTAACTCGAGGTACCACTGTATCTACACTTGGATGACTACCAACATGTTTACTCTCAATACAGACAAAACCTACTTCATGCTATTTGGAAACATAGCTTCAAATATACAGCTAAACATATTGATAAATGGTTCACCCATCTCTAGACACACACAGGGCAAATTTCCAGGTCTCCACCTTGACTGCAGCCTCAAATTCCAGACACACATACAGAAAATATCCAAGAAAGATACGTACTATGTACCTCAATCAGTTCTTCTTGCTCTGTACCACTCTCTCATTTACCCTTACCTCACCTATGTTATTTGTGCATGGGGCTCAATCACAGCAAATCACCTTAAACCTTTAATAACCCAACAAAAAGCTGCAGTGCAATTGATTACTGACTTCTGCACTAGACAGCATACTCCACAGCTTTTCAAGTCTTAACTTGCTTAATATAGAAAACATCCACACTTATTATTGTGCCTACTACATACATAGAACACTACACTCAAATATAAATCCTCCTCTCAAACTCCTCCTTGATAACTATAACAGAACACACAGCCATAATACAAGACACAAATCACTTTTCGATATCCCTTGTGACCATCTCTCCCTATGCAAAAATGCTATGCACGTGAAGGGCCCAAAGATCTGGAATTCAATGCCAGAACACACTAAAGGACCCCTGCCTGCAAATCAATTTAAGGGCTACTTAAAAATCACCTCATAACCCAAAATTAACCAGACAAATACTATTCTTAATACCTACCAGTTACTCAAAAACTACTCAAAAAAAAAAACTTCTAAATACAGTGGAACCTTGGTTTTCGTACGCCACAGTTTTCATAGGATTAGGTTTTCGACGACTTTTTCCATCGAAATTTTGTCCCAGTTTTCGTACATCACCTCGGTTTTCGTAGAGTTGAAAATGGTCCGTACCAAACACGTCCGCCTGCCCGCCCGCTCACATCACTCGGCCACTCCAGTGCTGAGTGACTCAGTCTTCCTTTGTTTATCATTGAGTGAGCATCACCCCGCGCGTTCATCCAAAACATTTCATAATAATGAATTGTTTTTTGAGCTTGCTTATTGAGTCCGACTGCTAAATAAGCCACCATTGGGCCAAAGAAAGAAGGCAAGAAACACTAACAACAACAGCAACAGACCACAGCTGACTGCAACTGAGGAAATTGCTTCAGAGGAGGGAGAGAGAGGGAAGAATGTGCCTTCTTCAGTGATTAAGGACATGTGTGCAAAGTGGAGTGAGTTGCAAAGTTTTGTGGAGAAATATCACCCTAACAAAGCTGTTGGATGCCGTGTCTGCAACATGTTCAATGACAATGCCTTGTCCCATTTTAGGCAAATCTTAAAGAGACGCCAGAAACAGACCTCTCAGGACAGATTTTTTGTGCGACGGGTACAGTGACTCTCAAGCTGGTCCTAATGCCAGTAAAAGACAAAGAAGAGGAGTAACCCCGGATAGGGGCTTGATACCTGAAGTCCTTATGGAAGGGGATTCCCCACCCAAACAATAACCTCTCCTCCCCTCTCTCCCCTCCTTGCCGTCTTCCATACGCCAACAAGAGTCATCAATAAAGGTAAAAGTGATGTTAAATGTTCATGTATCCATTTCATTAGTCATTTATATATATTTCTCATTGTTTTATGTATGTAAAATTTTAGTATTCTCTATAAAATGTAATTTTTGTCAATATTTTTGGGTGTCTGGAACGAATTAATTGGATTTACATTATTTCTTATGGGAAATATTGCTTCAGTTTTTGTACAGTTCGGTTTTCGTCAGACTTTCTGGAACGAATTAATCACGAAAACTGAGGTTCCACTGTAATTTAAGACTGCTCAACTTAATATTATTTCAATTTCATTACTGGGTATTGTGCTGAGGATTGCTCAACCATTTACTCATTACTTCAAAATTAGGATGTTTCAATTTCATTGTTTTAAATACAGTGGACCCTCGGTTATCGCCGTAATCCATTCCAGAAGGTCAGCCTAAGATCGAAATGGCCGATGACCGAAATAATATTTCCCATAAGAATTAATGGAAATACAATTAATCCGTTCCAGACAAAAATATTCACAAAAAAATAATTTTTTAACAATTATATAAGTATTACATACCTTTATTGAAGACTAAAGCTGGCTTCTGGAAGATAGGGAGGAGGAAAGAGGGAGGAGTTAGTGTTTGGAAGGGCAATCTTCCTCCATAAGGACTTCAGGTAGCAAAGCCCACTCTGGGGTTACTTCTCTTCTTTTTCATTTAATGCCACTAGGACCAGCTTGAGAGTCACTCCACCAACTACACTCCCTGCTACACTCCCTGCATGCCTGCTACACTCCCTGCATGCCTGCTACACTCCCTGCATGCCTGCTACACTCCCTGCATGCCTGCTACACTCCCTGCATGCCTGCTACACTCCCTGCATGCCTGCTACACTCCCTGCATGCCTGCTACACTCCCTGCATGCCTGCACCTCCCTGCATGCCTGCTACACTCCCTGCATGCCTGCTACACTCCCTGCATGCCTGCTACACTCCCTGCATGCCTGCTACACTCCTGCATGCCTGCTACACTCCCTGCATGCCTGCTACACTCCCTGCATGCCTGCTACACTCCCTGCATGCCTGCTACACTCCTGCATGCCTGCTACACTCCCTGCATGCCTGCTACACTCCCTGCATGCCTGCTACACTCCCTGCATGCCTGCACTCTGCATCCTGCTACCTCCCTGCATGCCTGCTACACTCCTGCATGCCTGCTACACTCCTGCATGCCTCCATTGCACTGCTACACTCTGCATGCCTGCTACACTCCCTGCATGCCTGCTACACTCCCTGCTGCCTGCTCACTCTACTCCTGCTGCTCTCACTCCTGCATGCCTGCTACACTCCCTGCCTTCCTGCTACACTCTCCCCTGCATGCCTTCTTGCTACACTCCATGCATGCCTGCTACACTCCCTGCCTTCCTGCTACACTCCCTGCCTTCTGCTACACTCCCTGCCTTCTTGCTACACTCCCTGCCTCTTGCACTCCCTGCCTTCTTGCTACACTCCCTGCCTTCTGCTACACTCCTGCCTTCTTGCTACACCTCCCTGCCTTCTGCTCACTCCCTGCCTTCTCTGCTACACTCCCTGCCTTCTTGCTACACTCCCTGCCCTGCTACACTCCTGCATGTCCTGCTACACTCCCTGCCTTCCTGCTACACTCCCTGCATGCTCTGCTACACTCCTGCCCTGCCCCCTTCTTGCTACACTCCCTGCATCCTGCTACCTCCCTGCATGCTGCTCCTCCTCTGCCTGCTACACTCCCTGCTCTCTGCTACACTCCCTGCCTTCTTGCTACACTCCTGCTCTGCTACACTCCTGCATGCCTGCTACACTCCTGCATCCTGCTACACTCCCTGCCTGCTACACTCCCTGCCTTCCTGCTACACTCCGCCTTTGCTCACTCCCTGCCTCTTGCACACTCCTGCCTCTGCTCACTCCTGCTCTGCTACACTCCCTGCCTCCTGCTACACTCCCTGCCTTCTTGCTACACTCCCTGCCTTCCTGCTACACTCCCTGCCTTCCTGCTACACTCCCTGCCTTCTGCTACACTCCTGCCTTCTTGCTACACTCCTGCCTTCTTGCTACCTCCTGCCTTCTTGCTACACTCCTGCCTTCTTGCTACACTCCCTGCCTTCTTGCTACACTCCTTGCCTTCTTGCTACACTCCCTGCCTTCTTGCTACACTCCCTGCCTTCTTGCTACACTCCCTGCCTTCTTGCTACACTCCCTGCCTTCTTGCTACACTCCCTGCCTTCTTGCTCACCCCCTGCTTCCTCACACTCCCTGCATGCCTGCTACACTCCCTGCATGCCTGCTACACTCCCTCATGCCTGCTACACTCCTACATGCCTGCTACACTCCCTGCATGCCTGCTACACTCCCTGCATGCCTGCTACACTCCCTGCATGCCTGCTACACTCCCTGCATGCCTGCTACACTCCTTGCCTCTATGCTTGCCTGCCTTGAATTCTATCGTGTTTCTCACTTTCTTTACCACAGGAACTTTACTAAGAACTTTCTTTGGAGCCATGGTTACTTATTTTGCAGTTGCACTGATAAAAAAACACCAAAAACAATGGAAAACAAGCGAAATGTTTGGATGAATGAGCAGAAGCTTCCTCACACACTGAGAGGCACAGGCAAACTGACGCAGAAGCGGCCCCAGCCGGCGGACGGACGTGTCCCATACGGCCGATCACCAAAACGGCCAATCACCGGAAGCCGAAAAATCGGCCTGTCAAATAAGCTACCATGGGTCCCAAGAAAGTTCCTAGTGGTACCCCTGTGGTGAAGAAAGTGAGAAACACCATAGACATGAAGAAGGAAATTATACAAAAATACGAGTGGTGTGCGAATTTCCGAGCTTGCAAGGATATATGGCAAAAACAAGTCAACTATCGGTTCTATCCTGGCAAAGAAGGAACAAATCAAGGAAGCTGATGTTGCAAAAGGTGTTGATATGCTAACCAAAAATAGACCACAAATAGTCAACAATGTTGAGAAATTGTTGCTGGTGTGGATCAAGGATAAAGAGTTAGCGAGTGATAGTGTCGGAGACAATCATTTGTGAAAAGGCAAGGCAGTTGCATGCCGATCTTGCAAATAAAATGCCTGGAACCAGTGCTGATTGTAGTGTTAGTGATTTTAACCCTTTGGGGGTCGCAAGGCCCTCTCCCAAACTCGTTCTCAGGGTCGCAAATTTTTGGAAAAAAAAAAAATTATTTTTTTCTTTTGAAATGATAGAGAATCTTTTTCCGATCATAATGCCACCAAAATTATGAAATTTGATGGAAAACTAACGGAATCATGCTCTCGCGAAGTTAGCGGTATCAATGACATTAACGCATCGGCGATTTCGCCCACTTTGAGCCCTATTTTCGGCAAATTCCAATGTTTCAGTCTACTAAAATTATAGCTATTTTGCTAGAATTCCATTTGTTCTATCAATTGAGTATAAGAAACCGCCAATTTACCGATTTCAACTACCCAATAAGGTGGTCAGAAATTGGCAATTTGGCCAATTTCACACAAATTTCAAAAGATGCCAATTTCAAAATAGGGTACAGAATAAACGAGACAGACATTCCTGGCACTCAAACAACATTTTATCTGTTCATTAGTCACATCTCCAGGCCCCTCTTACATTACTTTTGCTTTCCATTTTGAATTTTTATTCTCACAAAAAATAGAAGATTTACTGTTATGTATACAACTGCATCATTGTAAAAATTATATAAATAATATCAGAGCACTTGTGCAAGAATATTAGACTACCCAGTTGATGTGTATTGGACGCATGGCGTGATTTGTTTACTCTTGAACATCTGCAAAAATCGAACATTTTCACTACTTTGCGCTCAGTCAAAATTATCTCTATTTCTGTAATATATCATCCATTTTATCAAATGAGACTAAGAAAACGAGTATACAAGCATAAATACTATACGAAAATAGACTGCAAAGTCGCTGTTTTAAACCAAAAACACGGTCAGTTTTTTTTCCTCATTATGCACTGTGTGGTGCAGGATTTTTTTTATACTGCGCACACTGACCGCACAGACCCATTCTCTCACATCTAGGCCTACCAGCCTGTTTCCACTTGATTTGAGGGCGCTAGAATTTAGGCGTACTAGTATGGCATACTAGTATGACCCTGGTGCGTAAGCCGTACTAGTATGGCCGAAACCCCGAAAGGGTTAAGGCCAGCAGAGGCTGGTTTGACAGATTTAAGAAGCGTAGTGGCATACACAATGTGGTAAGGCATGGTGAGGCTGCCAGTTCAGACAAACGTGCGGCTGAAAAATTCATAAACGAGTTTCAGGACTACATTAAGACTGAAAATTTTAAACCCGAACAAGTGTTCAATTGTAACGAAACAGGCCTATTTTGGAAGAAAATGCCCAACAGGACCTACATTACTCAGGAGGAAAAGGCACTGCTAGGACACAAGCCTATGAAAGACAGGCTAACTCTTATGTTTTGTGCTAATGCTAGTGGGGATTTTAAAGTGAAGCCTTTACTGGTGCATCACTCAGAAAATCCCAGAGTGTTCAAGAAACACAATGATGTCAAGAATAGATTGTGTGTCTTGTGGAGAGCTAGTCAGAATGCATGGGTCACAAGGCAACTTTTCAGTGAGTGGATCCATGAAGTGTTTGGCCCCAGTGTGAAAAAATACCTACAGGAAAAGGATTTGGACCCCAAGTGCCTCCTGTTACTGGACAATGCTCCTGCACATCCTCCAAACTTGGAAGAGTTGTTGTCTGACGACTTCAGTTTTATAAAAGTGAAGTTCTTGCCTCCTAACACCACTCCTCTCCTCCAGCCCATGGACCAGCAAGTCATTTGTAACTTCAAAAAACTCTACACAAAAGCAGTACTATTTGAAAAGTGCTTTGAAGTGACCTCGGACACTGAATTGACCCTTAGAGAGTTCTGGAAGAATCACTTCAATATCTACAACTGCATAGGCCTTATAGGTAAGGCTTGGAATGGAGTGACTTCCAGGACTTTGAACTCTGCTTGGAGAGCATTGTGGCCAGGTTGTGTCCAACAGAGGGATTTTGAAGGGTTTGAGGCTGACCCTGACCCTGACCCTGCCAACCCTGTGACTGTTGTGGAAGGTATTGTGGCATTGGGCAAATCCCTGGGTTTGGAGGTGAGTGGCGAGGATGTGGAAGAGTTGGTGGAGGATCACAGGGTAGAGCTAACAACTGAAGAGCTGCAACAGCTGGAACTGGAATAGCATCAGACCAGAGTTGAGGCTATTGCTTCACAGGAGGAGGAGGAAGAGGGACTGGTTGAGGTGCCTTCTTCAGAGATTAAGGAGATTTGTGCAAAGTGGAATAGGGTGCAGGCATTTGCTGAAAAATACCACCCTGAGCAAGCTGAAACAAGCCATATCAGCAACATGTTCAGTGACAGAACAATGTCCCACTTCAGGGAAATGTTAAAGAGGTGCCAGAAACAGAGGACTCTGGACAGTTATTTTGTGAGACAGGGGTCCAGTGACTCTCAAGCTGGTCCTAATGGCATTAAAAGCCAAAGAAGGGAAGTAACTCCAGAGAGGGACTTGTTACCTGAAGTCCTTATGGATGGGGATTTCCCTTCCAAACACTAAGCCCTCCCTCCCTCACTCCTCCTCCCTATCTTCCATATGCCATCAACAATCTTCAATAAAGGTAAGTAAAAATTTTATTTTATTTGTTTATTTGCATTTAGTTAATATATCTTTACTATATATAATTCTTCTGTGTATGTAGAACTATAATTAATCTCATTAATTTTTTTTTTTTTTTAATATTTTTGGGTTTCTGGAACAGATTAATTGTATTTCCATTATTTCTTATGGGAAATATTGATTCGACTTTCGAATGTTTTGAGTTGAGAACTAGCTCCTGGAATGGATTATGTTCGAAACTCGGGGTTCCACTGTAAATTGTTCTATTATAATACTGTAATTTTTATAAACTACAGTAATTCAAAACTATAATTATTCTCTACTGAACTTCTCTACTAGACTTATTGAAGTCATATAGCATTACCTAATAACACTCACTGTAACTCATCTAATGAACATGTGAACTGTTATTGCCTTATTAATCTTAAATTAATTTTAAGTTTGCCCGAAATGCTCTGCATACAAAGGGGCTTTTGACATATAAACCCAATTATTATATTCCCGTGTACAACCATGTATCATGTCAAAATAAACTTATTATTATTATTATTATATACGTTGTCTGTATACCTACAATACCATACCTCAGCCACATTCCTTCACCATACTGCTTGCCTCCACCTATTCCTTGCCACTCATCCAACAACCTCCACCCACACAACCAGCCACATGCCTTCATCCACACCATCCCAACCAGCAACCGACATCCACATAACTCCCCCGTGGCCACATGCCTTCATCCACACCATCCCAACCAGCAACATACACCCATATAACTCCCCTATGGCCACATGCCTTCATCCACACCATCCCAACCAGCAAACTCCACCTACAAAACCAGTCACATGCTGATGCCTACACTATTGCTTCACTACCTCAAGACCCCACCTTGTCAAGCCTTATGCCATCACCCACACTATACTTGACCTTTACCCCTAATACAGCATCCACACACCTAGTCATGTAGTCACCCACCACCTTCATTACTGCCCACACCACCAACCACACACTCACCCACTCAGTCACCCATCATCCATACCACCACGCACACTGGTCCACTGACACAATTACACATTTCACCCACACCACTATCCCACAATTTTATGCCAACACTGCCTCCACTCATACCACTCCTCCACAGCTTCAAGCCCACACACCCCCACTCCCACAGCCCCATGCCCATACCTTAACCAAGCTTTCACAGCCCACACACCTAGTTACATAACCACTCACCAACCTAGTCACTCACACCAGGCCACTAACACTGTCAACTACCTCTTTGCTTCCAGCTTCCTTTCCCCTCACCCCTTCACTGCCCAACATCCTCTACCTCCCTACACCAACCTCCAACACCTACCCTCACCCCTTCACCACTTGGTCTCCACTTCCCATGCCAGCAATCTCCCAATCCCCATACTAAATTCCCAAACACTCTAATCCCTCCCATGTACACCCCCAACAACTCTAGCGTTTCCTTTACAACCCCAATAATTCTAAATAGCAAAGAATGGGACAATTGAACATAAAGCACCTCTGTCTGCTAGCATAGATGTGAATGCAGAATCTGACTGATGCTTATCATTATATCTACTTACAATTACATTATCATCCTTGTATTTTTTATAATTTAAAAAAAAAAAATTGGGTGGTCCTTTTTTGAAAAGTCTAAGGAGTGTAACCCTATTTTTCCCATATGTTCTTCAGTTCATTTTACACAATTTTTTTAATTACACGTTTTTCTGGAACGTAACTAAAGTGTTAACCAACGGTCAATTTGTTATGGGGTATTATGGACTTGTTGTGGCTAACCCAGCATGTATTGTTGTAATTAATTCAACAATCATGCTGGTTCCATAGCCCACAACAAGTCCAATACCCATAACATGTCGTGCATATGTATGTGTGTGTGTGTGTGTGTGTGTGTGTGTGTGTGTGTGTGTGTGTGTGTGTGTGTGTGTTGTGTGTGTGTACTCACCTATTTGTACTCACCTATTTGTGGTTGCAGGGCCGAGTCATAGCTCCTGGCCCCGCCTCTTCACTGATTGCTACTAGGTCCTCTCTCCCTGCTCCATGAGCTTTATCAAACCTAGTCTTAAAACTATGTATGGTTCCTGCCTCCACTATGTCGCTTTCTAAGCTATTCCACTTCCTGACAACTCTATGACTGAAGAAATACTTCCTAACATCCCTTTGACTCATAGGAGTCTTCAACTTCCAATTATGACCCCTTGTTTCTGTGTCCCTCTCTGGAACATCTTGTCTCTGTCCACCTTATCTATTCCTCGCAGTATTTTATATGTCGTTATCATGTCTCCCTAACCCTCCTGTCCTCTAGTGTCGTCAGGCCGATTTCCCTTAACCTTTCTTCGTAGGACAATCCCCTTAGCTCTGGGACTAGTCTTGTTGCAAACCTTTGCACTTTCTCTAATTTCTTGACGTGCTTGACCAGGTGTGGGTTCCAAACCGGTGCTGCATACTCCAGTATGGGCCTGACGTATATGGTATACAGAGTCTTGAATGATTCCTTAGTGAGGTATTGGAACGCTATTCTTAGGTTTGCCAGCCGCCCGTATGCTGCAGCAGTTATCTGATTGATGTGTGCCTCAGGAGATGTGCTCGGTATTATACTCACCCCAAGATCTTTTTCTTTGAGTGAGGCTTGCAGTCTTTGGCCACCTAGACTATACTCTGTCTGCGGTCTTCTTTGCCCTTCCCCGATATTCATGACTTTACATTTGGCAGGGTTAAATTCAAGGAGCCAGTTACTGGACCAGGCTTGCAGCCTGTCCAGGTCTCTTTGTAGTCCTGCCTGATCCTCGACTGATTTTATTCTTCTCATTAACTTCACATCATCTGCAAACAGGGACACTTCTGAGTCTATCCCTTCCGTTATGTCATTCACATATACCAAAAACAGTACAGGTCCTAAGACTGACCCTTGTGGAACTCCACTCGTCACAGGTGCCCACTCTGACATCTCGTCACGTACCATGACTCGTTGTTGCCTCCCTGTCAGATATTCTCTGATCCATTGCAGTGTTTTTCCTGTTACGTGTGCCTGATCCTTTAGCTTTTGCATTAACCTCTTGTGTGTGTGTGTGTGTGTGTGTGTGTGTGTGTGTGTGTGTGTGTGTGTGTGTGTATATGGTAGTAGTAAATGACCATTACTGGTACCCTTCTTATACAAGTAAATACAGCTCATTACCCACCAGACCAGATATATTTATTCAAAATCTTTTGATTTACTAAAGCAACTGGTTTCAGTTAAAGGCCAATCATAACATCTGTTTATGTCTACTAATGTCGCAGTACGAACTGCACTATTTAATAAGGAACGCTCCCACAGGGGAAACCAGCAGTATTAAGTCGTCTCCATTTGGGTGCTGAGAATGGTGTCTGGGTGTGGTGCCACATCTCCTTCCTCTCTACTACCACCACACTTTATCTCGCTTATAGTGTACTTTTAATACTTGTCCAGGTAGAACTGTGAATTACGTTTGCTATGTTTTGGTATAGTAGAGCAGTGTTAGGGGATGTGGCACCACAGCACCTAGCACCATCAGTCCAGACCCAATGTTGTGCTACACAACTGCATCTACTGCATGCTTTTAGCCATAAGCTGCTACATTTGCAATCTACTGCATCTACTTATCAATGAACTGTAATATTCTAGCAGAAAAACAAAACTAAAGAGGACTGGAAAGATGAATGTGTTTTCAAGTTCTAAATAAATGTAGACCTGAAAGAAAACAAAATATGAACAAAAGGCATCTAGCAATAAGTCTAGTCCATCACACATCTGTGGCATGAAGTAGCATTTGCAAGATGTTAAAATGCATCTAACATATTTAAATAATTCTTACAGATTTTTATTTCAATAAGAAATATGTGACTAATTATAGGGTAAAATGATGAGGTAAACTATGACTGACTCATCAGCTGTTTAATGTCAATAACTTATCTAAAAAAAAAAAAAGTAGCGACTAAAAATATCAATTCACAATACAAGGTTCAACAAAATCAGGTTTCTTCACAACTCAGAGTTTATAAATATAGATAATTTAAAGAAAGCAAAATTGATCCTACCGGTCTCCTCTACAAGCTGTCTTAACACTAAAAATTACTTCCGTATGGTAAAAAGAAGCTATGTCCAGCGCAAATATTTACACACAACGTTCCTCTCTAAGAAGATGAAGATAATCCTGATAAAGTTCTACTTAGGAGGAAATGTCACCTTCAAAAGATTTGCTCTTAACATAATTCCATTCTTCCATATTTGTGGAAAGTCTTGCCATTCAGTGCAAGAATTACTTTCAGCTAACTTTAGGCTCAAACTACTAAAATGATACAATCCTGGCCTGTGAGTAATGTGTTCCCTGTTATCTATGGCAACTAGTTAGTGGGTCAATGACACGATACACTTCATGCTGGCAAAAGCCAGGCCTAAACGAATGATTTGGACAATTTATGTCTGTTCTGTTGGATCATCTGCAAAGGCTGTGGTCTGAGAGGTCAACAGCATTAGGCTTTCACATGAAATGAAATACTAGGTCACCTTTACATCATAACCAGCTGAAACTTCACAGTAAATCCTGAATTGACAGGGTAGTTAACACATCAAAAAGCATACTGGTGACATGAATAAAAAAAATACTGTAAATACACATGTAGAAAAACAAGCCTTTACCATTCTTTGAGGCAATAATTCATTCTAAAGAGAGCTTTATCAAGCTTTATAAAGCTATTCTTAGAGAAAAACATTTCCCAAGAACAGCTTTTCCTAAGTCCAAATAGAAATAAAGAATATTATTCATTTCAAGGTCATCTTCTGTGTAAAGTCACTTTGTGTGTACACTGAGTGTGTCACACTGTCACATGTTACAAGTGTCACACTATCACATGTTACAAGTGTCACACTATCACATGTTACAAGTGTCACACTAACATGTTACAAGTGTCACACTGTAACATGTTACAAGTGTCACACTGTAACATGTTACAAGTGTCACACTGTAACATGTTACAAGTGTCACACTGTAACATGTTACAAGTGTCACACTGTAACATGTTACAAGTGTCACACTGTAACATGTTACAAGTGTCACACTGTAACATGTTACAAGTGTCACACTGTAACATGTTACAAGTGTCACACTGTAACATGTTACAAGTGTCACACTGTAACATGTTACAAGTGTCACACTGTAACATGTTACAAGTGTCACACTGTAACATGTTACAAGTGTCACACTGTAACATGTTACAAGTGTCACACTGTAACATGTTACAAGTGTCACACTGTAACATGTTACAAGTGTCACACTGTAACATGTTACAAGTGTCACACAGTAACATGTTACAAGTGTCACACTGTAACATGTTACAAGTGTCACACTGTAACATGTTACAAGTGTCACACTGTAACATGTTACAAGTGTCACACTGTAATATGTTACAAGTGCCACAATGTAACATGTTACAAGTGTCACACTGTAACATGTTACAAGAGTGTGTCACACTGTAACATGTTACAAGAGTGTGTCACATTGTAACATGTTACAAGTGTCACACTGTAACATGTTACAAGTGTCACACTGTAACATGTTACAAGTGTCACGCTGTAACATGTTACAAGAGTGTGTCACACTGTAACATGTTACAAGAGTGTGTCACACTGTAACATGTTACAAGAGTGTGTCACACTGTAACATGTTACAAGAGTGTGTCACACTGTAACATGTTACAAGAGTGTGTCACACTGTCACACAATACAAGTGTCACACTGTCACATGTTACAAAGAGTCACACTGTCATGTGTTCTCCCTATCTCATCATAACAGAAGAAGTTAAACTCAAAAAGAGTAAAAAGGGACCCCTGTCACTTAGCACACTCGGCGCAGATTTAGACAAGAGATGGGAGAGTCAGTCAGGATACCCAGCCTGCTATGAGGGGTGCCAGCTGATGGATTTATCAAGTATACTTGAAAGAGCCCAGTCTTGGGTGACATGTTGTAAAAAAAGACTCTCTGCTACCAGTGTCGTTATTTCCGCTTGTCAGCTTTTGCCACTGTCTATCTCACACTTTTCTGTCTCTTGCCTCACTGCTAGATACTCTGGTACATTAGTGTTGGCATCTGTATTTATGTCTGAATATAAGGAATATAACATTCATATACTGGGGATCTGACATGAAAATGCTGGGAATTTAACACCTAAATGCTGGGACTGACACCCAAGTGGAGGGATTCTTACAGTTAACATACTTGACACTTAGATGAAGTAAATTTTACATTTGGACTGTGGGACTCTAGAACCAAACAGACTAAACAAAGTAAGTGTGTGTGGATACAGTAGTTCACGCTTACTGTGATGATACGTGGCAACCCAACACTAAACATCGACACGGTTCTAAAGTAGAATCAAATACTTCGTGTTAAAGTCATTCTTCTTTGGGGGTCAATGAGTATTTAGACGTTACTGTTAATCACCAAAGACTTGAACATTTAAACATTTCAATTTCTGAATCAAATTTATTCTCGTTAAATGATATTTATTTTTTGAAGCCTCTGTCACGTCTTCAGGCCCTTGAATATAAACACATGTAATAATCACTGAGGTCAGACACCTGTACAAGAGTCCGATGTATGTATCCAGGTTGAGATGCTGCCTGCATTATTAAGGAACACTCACACATATTAAGGACATACCATCTAACATCATGCTTACCTTCCCTGGTTTAAAAACATCTACTTGAGATCACACACAACACTCTGTTGTCTGATACAGCTGTACTGGTGAGAATAAGAAGACTGGATTTATACACATCTACCTTAATGTAAACCCATATACCATGGCCTGGATATATATCTACCTTGTTTACGCTGAATTTATATCAAGGTTCTAAGACACCTATAATGCTTCTCAGATTCACAGACATGATGGCATAACCATATTCAGATCTTAAGCCTTAATTCAAGGCCCCACACACACGCATGCATGCAAGTGTGTGCACATGTACACACACATACACACTGACACACACTGGTTGACCAGAGGATTGCATTAAAGGAGAAATTATTAAGTGCTGCAACCAAAGGAAATTTAAAAAAGAATTATGTATATGATGAAGTGAGTACTGAAGATAGGACACCAAGATCATAGCTATGCTGCTGTAGCTACAAATAGGTAATTAGACACACATTCGCACACATGCATGCACATGCATACACGCACACATACACACAAATTAAGTACATACATGCATGCACACACACACACACACACACACACACACACAAAAGTTCAAACATATATGCTAACTTGAAAACAATTCTTGGGGACAAATTTTATTTTGTATGTATTAACTGAAACTCAAATACACCTGCAATAACTTTCATGTGAGTGAACACTCATTTCCACAGGTGTGACAAATATACTTTTATATATAGAAATCTGATACCAAATACGTACATATTTCAAGTGTATCTATATATGGATCCAGACACACTTTGAATTCACACTCCAAGGCCATTTAAGTCTGGACCCAGTTACATTTCTGGATATGTATTACAAGTCCAAGAATGTCCTGGTCCATACACATATCAGATTCAAAATCCCTCGATGAATTGACACATTACGATACATCCACTCAGACTCTCATACACATTCACTTATGTTTGCCTCAATAATGTTTGTCTCAGTCATGTTTGCTTCAGTCATGTTTGCCTCAATCATATTTACCTCAGTCATGTTTGTTTCAGTCATGTTTGTTTCAATCATGTTTGCCTCAGTCATGTTTGCCTCATTCATGTTTGTCCCAGCCATGTTTGTTTCAGTCATGTTTGTCTCAGTCATGTTTGTCTCAGTCATGTTTGTCTCAGTCATGTTTGCCTCATTCATGTTTCTTTCAGTCATGTTTGTCTCAGTAATGTTTGTCTCAGTCATGTTTGTCTCAGTCATATTTGTCTCAGTCATGTTTGTTTCATTCATGTTTGCCTCAGTCATGTTTGCCTCAGTCATGTTTGTTTGTCATGTTTGTTTGTCATGTTTGTTTGTCATGTTTGTTTGTCATGTGTTTGTCATGTTTGTTTCAGTCATGTTTGTTTCAGTCATGTTTGTTTCAGTCATGTTTGTTTCAGTCATGTTTGTTTCAGTCATGTTTGTTTCAGTCATGTTTGTTTCAGTCATGTTTGCCTCATTCATGTTTTTTTCAGTCATGTTTGTCTCGGTCATGTTTGTCTCAGTCATGTTTGTCTCAGTCATGTTTGTCTCAGTCATGTTTGTCTCAGTCATGTTTGTCTCAGTCATGTTTGTCTCAGTCATGTTTGTCTCAGTCATGTTTGTCTCAGTCATGTTTGTCTCAGTCATGTTTGTCTCAGTCATGTTTGTCTCAGTCATGTTTGTCTCAGTCATGTTTGTTTCAGTCATGTTTGTTTGTCATATATGTTTCAGTCATGTTTGTTTGTCATGTTTGTTTCAGTCATATTTGTTTCAGTCATGTTTGTTTGTCATGTTTCTTTCAGTCATATTTCTTCAAGTCATGTTTGTTTCAGTCATGTTTGTTTCAGTCATGTTTGTTTCAGTCATGTTTGTTTCAGTCATGTTTGTTTCAGTCATGTTTGTTTCAGTCATGATTGCCTGTCATGTTTGTTTCAGTCATGATTGCCTGTCATGTTTGTTTCAGTCATGTTTGTTTCAGTCATGTTTGTTTCAGTCATGCTTGTTTCAGTCATGTTTGCCTCAGTCATGTTTGTTTCAGTCATGTTTGTTTCAGTCAAGTTTGTTTCAGTCATGTTTGCTTCAGTCATGTTTGCTTCAGTCATGTTTGCCTCAGTCATGTTTCAGTCATGTTTGCCTCAGTCATGTTTGTTTCAGTCATGTTTGCCTCAGACATGTTTGTTTCAGTCATGTTTGCCTCAGTCATGTTTGTTTCACTCAGGTTTGCCTCAGTCATGTTTGTTTGTCATGTTTGTTTCAGTCATGTTTGTTTCAGTCATGTTTGCCTCGGTCATGTTTGTTTCAGTCATGTTTGCCTCAGTCATGTTTATTTCAGTCATGTTTGCCTGTTATGTTTGCCTCCCTTAGTTTGCAATTATCTCATGATTCACAATCATCCGGCTGAGTTCACAATCATCATACGTCTGGGTTTACAAACATTTAGCTGGGTTTACAATCACATAAATAAGTTTACAATCTTCATGTCTGGTTTTGCATTCATGTGGCTGGATTCACATGACTGAAGCAAACATGACTGAAGCAAACATGACTGAAGCAAACATGACTGAAACAAACATGACAAACAAATATGACTGAAACAAACATGACTGAAACAAACATGACTGAAACAAACATGACTGAAACAAACATGACTGAGGCAAACATGACTGAGGCAAACATGACTGAGGCAAACATGACTGAAACAAACATGACTGAAACAAACATGACTGAAACAAACATGACTGAGGTAAACATGACTGAAACAAACATGACTGAAACAAACATGACTGAGACAAACATGACTGAAACAAACATGACTTGAAGAAATATGACTGAAAGAAACATGACAAACAAACATGACTGAAACAAATATGACTTGCTGTGGTTCGTACGTTGGACTGTGTGCGGCCAGCAGTAACAGCCTGGTTGATCAGGCTCTGGTCCAACATGAGACCTGGTCGTGGGGGCGTTGACCCCTGGAATTCTCTCCAGGTAAACAATCACCATCTACTTGGGTTTACAATCATCACTAAGGTGGGTTCCCATTCACCACTTAGATGGGTTCACAATCACCACTTAGATGGGTTCACAATTAATGATGTATCAGATATTCGTATCCGCATCCACTTCCGCGGAACATCCGCACAATTTCTTACATCCGTATCCGCATCCGTATTTCACAGCAAACAGATATCCACATATACATCTGCATCCGAAATCCGCGGAACATCCACACAATTTCTTACATCCACATTCGCATCCGTAAAATGAGTAAGTAAGACATCCGTATACACATCCGCATCCCGGATATCTAAATTTTCACATCCGATACATCCCTATTCACAATCACCACCTAGATGAGTTCACAATCACCACCTAGATGAGTTCACAATCACCACCTAGATGAGTTCACAATCACCACCTAGATGAGTTCACAATCACCACCTAGATGAGTTCACAATCACCACCTAGATGAGTTCACAATCACCACCTAGATGAGTTCACAATCACCACCTAGATGAGTTCCACAATCACCACCCCTAGATGAGTTCACAATCACCACCTAGATGAGTTCTCAATCACCACCTAGATGAGTTCACAATCACCACCTAGATGAGTTCACAATCACCACCTAGATGAGTTCACAATCACCACTTAGATGAGTTTAGCTTATAAGTGCCCTAAGGAAAGTCACACCACTCTTTCCACATTTTTTTTTTTTGTATTTTGAGTTAACTAAGGGGCATGATGGACCTTGAAAGACACTTGAGTGTACTGACTGTACTGTGTCTGCAGGGGTCGAGTTTCCACTTGTGGACCCACCTATTAAACAACAATCACTGGCATTACTGGTCCTTGGCCTCATGGGCTATTGCTTTTGCCTCTACCACTCTGATGTAGCTTAGGAGTAGAGAGAGAACAAAAAGGCACAATACCGTAACTGGAACAATACACAAACAACCAGCTCGTAGGAGAGATGAGGTTATGATGACGTTTTGGTCCGACCTGGAGTCCCGGACCATTTGTAAATGGTCCAAGTCAGACCGAAATATCGTCATATGTGGGGGGTTGTTTGTGTATTGTTAGGAGTACAGAATTTGTTTATTATATTATTGTTACGAAATATATAGGATTTAAATAGTTGTATGTATATATTTTATTAAGAGAATCTGGAATAGTATATTAATTTTTAGTATCTACGCTGCCTAAGTTTTGTTGTTTACAATTTATTTAATTTTAGGCTATGCTATTCTATGAAGATTGGAGAAAGATGCAAGAGTATATGAGTGACTAGAGTGTTAATGGGTTTTAATGAGGGATGTGCTAGCATTGCTAGACAGGAAAGTAAACATTGTTTTCTTTATTGATTTTTGAGAATTGTATCTGTCTTGTAATAGTGATTATATACTAGTAAAGTTCTCTGCTGTTTGGGTATGGGCTTGAAACATTTAAATGGGCTTTTGGCATGTACATCTCATTAATAACTAAGTAATAACTATGTAATAACTATGTATAACTATTTCTACCATATATAATTGTACAATGTACAATGTCTCAATAAAGTATTTTATTTTATAAAGTAAGGTTAGAGATATATTTAGGATTTTTGTTATACTGGGTATATATTTTTTGGGGGGCATTTTTTTTTATTCTTACACGTTTACATTACAGGAGGGTCCCGCTTACACAGCAGGTTAGATTCCAGGCTTCTGCTGTAGAGTGAAAGTCACTGTAAAGTGAAACACAGCCTTTGTTTAACTTTCAAATGCATATAAAAGCCTGATAACATATTTACAGTATAATATATTAAGTGAGCAATAGAGCTAGGCCTAAAAATGCATATAGTATAGCACACACATTACTTATCTTAAAATGTTTTCATCCTTAGCTTATAGTGAGTGGTGAATAAATTTATTGTAGGAAGTCTGAATAAACGAAGAATGGGTATAATTGAAAACCACTGTAGTATTAGCAAAATGCCGTAAAATGTAAAGCGGGGGCCTCTTGTGTATTTATATATATCTTTAAGGTGCTACAAATAGCACTATTATTTTGTCAATGGTTAGGAAGCTAATAATTAGCCGTTTACTGTTATTAATATTTTTTAAGTAGATTAGGATGTGGTGGGATTATGAATTTGTAGCAGAGGATTGTCTTGCATCAGTGCAGCTCTAGCCATCATTGAGGGAGGATGTAGTTCACTTTGCTCTGGTCTGACATAATTTTTCTCGGCCTGGGATTGAGATGCGAGGATATTTTTGTACCTTAGGGGATAATAAAGGACCTCTATACATCTGGGTGAGAAGTTGAAGTATTTGTGAAGTTGCAGGCTATGATATGGGTATGTAAGCTATGATTATAGTGGTGTAAGACACGTAACGTAAATACGTGTACGGCTTAAAGTGTTATTATTAGGTATGATCCTTCCTAATTGTAGGATGGATACATAGTATTATATATGGATTTTAGGATAATGTAGAGGGAGTAACAACAGAAAGATAATTTTAGTGGTACTTTAGTGTGCCTATTAACTACTGTAAATTGTAAAGTTTACTATGATTAGAATTGTGGTTATGGATTTATATTTTCCCCCTATTGTTAGCAGTTTTATATGATCATTAATTATTATATGTGGTGCTCAGGATTAATTACAACAGATAACCCATTCTCCATTTCATTACCTTCTTTCCTTTTACATTATTATAAAGAATTCTCCTTTCATTCCATACACTGACCCCACTTTATATATATATATATATATATATATATGTATATATATACGTATATATATATATATACGTATATATATACAGTGGACCCCCGCTATTCGAATTTAATCCGTTCCAGGAGCTAGTTCTCAACGCGAAATGTTCGAGTGGCGATTTAATTTTTCCCATAAGAAATAATGGAAATACAATTAATCCGTTCCTGCTGTCAGGAGGCATGACAAAATAGTACTTCACTGTGAAGCTATTATCAACTCGACAGCTTATTTATCTATCACAATTCATCTAATATGACATAATAAACAATATAAATAACATAAAAACCTGATATACACTCTAGAATGAATAAAATATGTATGTCATTACGAATGTGGTGGCTGGGAAGGATGGTGGTGGCGGGCATTCTCGCTACAGCTGTGAAAACATCTTCCCATTCTTTCCTCCTTCAGACGTGTTAGTATAAGAGAAAACGGAGTTTGTAATGCTAAGTGCATTATTGTCAGCTTCACGGATTGAACAGAATTCGTACGTGTCAGGCTGGTAACAGCAACAACTGGTTTGTTTACAAAACTCCCTCCCGAACATTCATTTAATCTTGTTTACTCACCACTGTCTCTACCACCACTGCCTCTACCACCACTGCCTCTACCACCACTGCCTCACCCCTGCCTCAAACCAACGCCTCTACCATTGCCTCAACCACTGACCACCACTGCTCTACCACCACTGCCTCTACACCACTGCCTCTACTACCACTGCCTCTACCACCACTGCCTCTACCACCACTGCCTCTCACCACTACCTCAACCACCACTGCCTCTCACCACTGCTTCTCACCACTGCCTCTCACCACTGCCTCTCATCACTGCCTCTCATCACTGCCTCTACCACCACTGCCTCTACCACCACTACCTCAACCACCACTGCCTCTCACCACTGCCTCTCACCACTGCCTCTCACCACTGCCTCTCACCACTGCCTCTCATCACTGCCTCTCATCACTGCCTCTACCACCACTGCCTCTACCACCACTGCCTCTACCACCACTGCCTCTATCACCACTGCCTCTACTAACACTGCCTCTACCACCACTGCCTCTCACCACTGCCTCAACCACCACTGCCTCTACCACCACTGCCTCTCACCACTGCCTCTACCACCACTGCCTCTCACCACTGCCTCAACCTCCACTGCCTCTCACCACTGCCTCTACCACCACTGCCTATACCACCACTGCCTCTACCACCACTGCCTCTACTAACACTGCCTCTACCACCACTGCCTCTCACCACTGCCTCAACCACCACTGCCTCTACCACCACTGCCTCTCACCACTGCCTCTACCACCACTGCCTCTCACCACTGCCTCAACCTCCACTGCCTCTCACCACCACTGCCTCTCACCACTGCCTCTCACCACCACTGCCTCTCACCACTGCCTCCACCTCCACTGCCTCTCACCACTGCCTCTACCACCACTGCCTCTCACCACTGCCTCTACCTCCACTGCCTCTCACCACTGCCTCTCACCACCACCTCTCACCACTGCCTCCACCTCCACTGCCTCTCACCACTGCCTCTCCACCACTGCCACCACCACTGCCAACCACCACTGCCTCTACCACCACTGCCTCTACCACCACTGCCTCTACCACCACTGTCTCACCACCACTGCCTCTCACCACTGCCTCTCACCACCACTGCCTCTCACCACTGCCTCCACCTCCACTGCCTCTCACCACTGCCTCTACCACCACTGCCTCTACCACCACTGCCTCACCACTGCCTCTACCTCCACTGCCTCTCACCACTGCCTCTCACCACCACCTCTCACCACTGCCTCCACCTCCACTGCCTCTCTCCACTGCCTCTCACCACTGCCTCTACCACCACTGCGAACCACCACTGCCAACCACCACTGCCTCTACCACCACTGCCTCTACCACCACTGCCTCTACCACCACTGCCTCTACCACCACTGTCTCTACCACCACTGCCTCTCACCACTGCCTCACACTTAATGAACAAACTCGAAACAATTATAATTAAGTGTGAAATGTCTGGATGAGCGTGCAGTGTATTGTTCTCTCGAGTGTAAACAAGGAGGGACTGGCTCTCCAAGCGCCTGGGCGGACAGGTGATGGACACACTTGTTCGAATCATGATATTTTGTTCGCATGACGATATCGATTTTCTTGTTCTAATATATATATATATAATATATATACGTATATATATATATATATATATATATATATATATATATATATATATATATATATATATATATATATATATATATATATATATATATATATTATATATATATATATATATATATATATATATATATATATATATATATAATATATATATATATATATATATATTATTCTTTCAACACGTCGGCCATTTCCTACCTGAGGCAGGGTGGCCAAAAGGAAAAAACGAAAGTTTCTCCTTTCACATTTAGTAATATATACAGGAGAAGGGATTACCAGCCCCTCGCTCCCGGCATTTTAGTCGCCTCTTACGACACGCATGGCTTACGGAGGAAGAATTCTGTTCCACTTCCCCATGGAGATAAGAGGAAATAAGAACAAGAACTAGTAAGAAAATAGAAGAAATCCCAGAGGGGTGTGTATATATATGCTTGTACATGAATGTGTAGTGTGACCTAAGTGTAAGTAGAAGTAGCAAGATGTACCTGAAATCTTGCATGTTTATGAGACAGAAAAAAGACACCAGCAATCCTACCATCATGTAAAACAATTACAGGCTTTCGTTTTACACTCACTTGGCAGGACGGTAGTACCTCCCTGGGTGGTTGCTATCTACCAACCTACTACCTAAATATATATACAGTGGTACCTCGAGTTACGATATTTTTTCGTTCGAGAATGCTGTTCAAGTGCCATTACCAAACGAATTTATCCCCATAAGGAATAATGTAAAATAGACTAGTCCTTTTACACCCCCAAAAATATACTTACAAAAGCATTTAAAAAAATAAACTTACATAAAAGGGCGATTTTGGGGACCATCGTAACTCGAGGTACCACTGTATATACAGTGGTCCCTCGGTTTTCGTGCATCTCCAAACTCGAACATTTATGTAAGTGTATTTTCGTAAGTGCTGTTGCAAGTGTATTTTTGGGGGTCTGAAATAGACTAACCTTCGTGACATTATTTCTTAAGGAAGTAAATTCGTTCGGTAATGGCACTGAGCAGCATTCTGGAACAATTTTCGCGAAACCGAGGGACCACTGTATATATACAGTGGTACCTCGAGTTACGATATTTTTCGTTCGAGAATGCTGTTCAAGTGCCATTACCAAACAAATTTATCCCCATAAGGAATAATGTAAAATAGATTAGTCCTTTTACACCCCCAAAAATATACTTACAAAAGCATTTAAAAAAATAAACTTACATAAAAGGGCGATTTTGGGGACCATCGTAACTCGAGGTACCACTGTACAGTGGACCCCCGAGTTTCGTAAAAACTTCACTCCTGAAGTCTGCTCAAGTGCCATTACCGAACGAATTTACTCCCTTAAGGAAAAATTTCACGTAGGTTAGTCTATTTCAGACCCCCAAAAATACACTTCCACAAGAACTTACAAAATTATACTTACATAATTGCACGATTTCCGGGGTATTCGTTAACCGAGGGTCCACTGTATATGTGTGTGTGTGTGTGTGTGTGTGTGTGTACTCACCTAATTGTACTCACCTAATTGTGGTTGCAGGGGTCGAGACTCAGCTCCTGGCCCCGCCTCTTTGCTGTCTGCTATTGGGTCTCTGCTCTCCCTGCTCCATGAGCTTTATCATACCTTGTCTTAAAACTATGTATGGTTCCTGCCTCCACTATGTCTTTCTCTAGTCCATTCCACTTCCTGACTACTCTGTGGCTGAAGAAATGTTTCCTGACATCCCTTTGACTCATCTGAGTCTTCAGCTTCCAGTTGTGTCCCCTTGTTTCTGTGTTCCCTCTCTGAAACAACCTGTCACTATCTACCTTGTCAATTCCCGCAGTATTTTGTATGTCGTTATCATGTCTCCTCTGACCCTTCTTTCCTCCAGTGTTGTTAGTCCTATTTCCTCAACCTTTCTTCATAAGACAGACCCCTGAGTTGTGGAACTAACCTTGTCGCAAACCTTTGCACTTTCTCTAGTTTCCTTACGTGCTTGACCAGGTGTGGGTTCCAGACTGGTGCTGCATATTCTAGTATGGGCCTGACGTACACGGTATACAGTGTCTTGAACGATTCCTTGTTAAGGTAACGGAACGCTAATCTAAGGTTTGCCAGACGCCCATATGCTGCCGCAGTTATCTGGTTGATGTGTGCCTCCGGAGACGTGCTAGGCGTTATACTCACTCCAAGGTCTTTCTCCTTTGCCGAGGTTTGTAGCCTTTGTCCGCCTAGCTTGTACTCTGTCAGCGGTCTTCTTTGCCCTTCTCCGATCCTCATGACTTTGCATTTGGAGGGATTGAATTCGAGAAGCCAACTGCTAGACCAGATGTCGAGCTTGTCCAGGTCTGTTTGCAGCCCTGCCTGGTCCTCTTCCGATGTGATTCTCCTCATTATTTTCAAATCATCCGCGAATAGAGACACTTCTGATTCTATCCCGTCCGTCATGTCATTTACATATACCAGGAATAACACTGGTCCTAGGACTGACCCCTGCGGTACACCGCTCGTCACAGGCGCCCACTGTGATACCTCACCACGCACCATGACCCGTTGTTGCCTCCCTTTGAGGTATTCCCTGATCCATTCCAGTGCCCTTCCTGTTATACCTGCTTGTTCTTCCAACTTCTTTACTAATCTCATGTGAGGAACTGTGTCGAAGGCCTTCCTGCAGTCCAGGAAAATGCAATTAACCCACCCTTCTCTCTCCTGTGTGTGTGTGTGTGTGTGTTAGTTAGTTAGTTACCATTTTGTCCTAGGCACATGTCAATTAGACACTAGGGCTGTTGTATATATGTGTGTGTGTATGTGTATGTAAGGAAACACTTCGAAATGTTTCTGCCCCACCGGGAATTGAACCCGGCCTCTCTGTGCGTGAAGCAAGAGCTTTACCCACTAGGCCACCGGAGGCTCTGTGTGTGTGTGTGTGTGTGTGTGTGTGTGTGTGTGTGTGTGTGTGTGTACTCACCTATTTGTACTCACCTATTTGTGGTTGCAGGGGTCGAGTCATAGCTCCTGGCCCCGCCTCTTCACTGATTGCTACTAGGTCCTCTCTCTCCCTGCTCCATGAGCTTTATCAAACCTAGTCTTAAAACTATGTATGGTTCCTGCCTCCACTATGTCGCTTTCTAAGCTATTCCACTTCCTGACAACTCTATGACTGAAGAAATACTTCCTAACATCCCTTTGACTCATAGGAGTCTTCAACTTCCAATTATGACCCCTTGTTTCTGTGTCCCTCTCTGGAACATCTTGTCTCTGTCCACCTTATCTATTCCTCGCAGTATTTTATATGTCGTTATCATGTCTCCCTAACCCTCCTGTCCTCTAGTGTCGTCAGGCCGATTTCCCTTAACCTTTCTTCGTAGGACAATCCCCTTAGCTCTGGGACTAGTCTTGTTGCAAACCTTTGCACTTTCTCTAATTTCTTGACGTGCTTGACCAGGTGTGGGTTCCAAACCGGTGCTGCATACTCCAGTATGGGCCTGACGTATATGGTATACAGAGTCTTGAATGATTCCTTAGTGAGGTATTGGAACGCTATTCTTAGGTTTGCCAGCCGCCCGTATGCTGCAGCAGTTATCTGATTGATGTGTGCCTCAGGAGATGTGCTCGGTATTATACTCACCCCAAGATCTTTTTCTTTGAGTGAGGTTGCAGTCTTTGGCCACCTAGACTATACTCTGTCTGCGGTCTTCTTTGCCCTTCCCGATATTCATGACTTTACATTTGGCAGGGTTAAATTCAAGGAGCCAGTTACTGGACCAGGCTTGCAGCCTGTCCAGGTCTCTTTGTAGTCCTGCCTGATCCTCGACTGATTTATTCTTCTCATTAACTTCACATCATCTGCAAACAGGGACACTTCTGAGTCTATCCCTTCCGTTATGTCATTCACATATACCAAAACAGTACAGGTCCTAGGACTGACCCTTGTGGAACTCCACTCGTCACAGGTGCCCACTCTGACATCTCGTCACGTACCATGACTCGTTGTTGCCTCCCTGTCAGATATTCTCTGATCCATTGCAGTGTTTTCCTGTTACGTGTGCCTGATCCTTTAGCTTTTGCATTAACTCTTGTGAGGACTGTGTCGAACGCCTTCTTGCAGTCCAAAAAATGCAGTCTATCCACCCTCTCTCTCGTGTCTTACTTCTGTTACCTTATCATAAAACTCCAGTAGGTTTGTGACACAGGATTTTCCTTCCCTGAAACCGTGCTGGTTGTCGTTTATAAGCTTGTGTCTTTCTAGGTGCTCCACCATCTCCTCCTGATGATCTTCTCCATGACTTTGCATACTATACACGTCAGTGACACAGGTCTGTAGTTTAATGCCTCGTGTCTGTCTCCTTTCTTAAAAATTGGGACTACATTTGCCATCTTCCACGCCTCAGGTAGTTGCCCAGTTTCAATGGATGTGTTGAAGATTTGTGTTAGTGGCACACACAACATCTCTGCTCCCTCTCTAAGGACCCACGGAGAAATGTTGTCCGGTCCCACCGCTTTGAGGTATCGAGTTCACATAGCAGCTTCTTCACCTCCTCCTCGGTTGTGTGTATTTCATCCAGCACTTGTTGGTATACCTCCCTATTCTGAATTCCTGGAGTCCTCCTGTCTCCTGTGTAAATACTTCTTTAAATCTCATGTTGAGCTCCTCACATACCTCTTGGTCGTTTATTGTGAACTCCCACCTTCCTTTCTCAGCCTGATTACCTGGTCCTTGACTGTTGTTTTCCTCCTGATGTGGCTATACAACAGCTTCGGGTCAGACTTGACTTTTGATGCTATATCATTTTCATATTGTCGCTGAGCCTCCTTCTTACCTGTGCATATTCGTTTCTGGCTCTTCGCTAATCTCTTTATTTTCCTGGGTCCTTTGTCTTCTGTACTTTTTCCATTCTCTATTACACTTACTTTTGCCTTCCTACACCTCTGGGTGAACCAAGGACTCGTTCTGGTCTTCCCATTACTTCTGTTTCCTTGGGGACAAACCTCTCCTCTGCCTCTTTGCATTTGGTTGTCACATATTCCATCATTTCTTTTACTGGTTTTCCTGCCAATTCTCTCTCCCACTGAACGTCTTGTAGGAAGTTCCTCATGCCTGTGTAGTCCCCCTTTGTAGTTTCGTTTCTCCCTTCCTATTCCTGCTCCCTCTCCACTTGTAGCTCAACTATATAATCAAAACACAGAACCAAATGATCACTAGCTCCAAGGGGCCTTTCATACGTGATATCCTCGATGTCCGAACTACTCAAGGTGAATACTAGGTCCAGTCTTGCTGGATCATCCCCACCTCTCTCTCTGGTAGTGTCTCTAACATGTTGATGCATGAGGTTTTCCAGTACCACATCCATCATCTTGGCTCTCCATGATTCAGGACCCCCATGGGGCTCTAGGTTTTCCCAATCAATCTCTTTGTGATTGAAATCACCCATAACTAGTAACTTTGCTCTCCCCATGTGGGCTCTTCTGGCTACCTCGGCTAGTGTGTCTACCATTGCTCTGTTGCTCTCGTCGTATTCTTCTCTTGGCCTCCTGCAGTTCTGTGGCGGGTTGTACATTACAGCAATTATCACCTTATGGCCCTCAGACTGAATTGTTCCTACTATGTAGTCCCTTTCACCCATTCCATCCATTCCTTCCACTTCCTCAAATCCCCACCTGTTCTTAATGAGCAGTGCAACTCCTCCTCCCCTCTGCTCCCTCTATCTTTCCTGAGGATTTGATATCCGGGTGGGAAGATTGCATCTGTTATCATCCTGGTGAGTTTCGTTTCTGTGAGTGCTATTATGTCTGGGGATGTCTCCTTTATTCTTTCATGCCACTCCTCACATTTATTTGTTATACCATCTGCATTTGTATACCAAACCTTTAACTTCTTTTCTAAAACCGTAGTCTGGGGGTATGTTGGGGTTGGGAAAGTGGGAGATCTGATGGGGAACTATGGGTGGTTGGTGTGAAGGTGGAGTTTGTACTGAGGTGGGTGGAATCTTGGGTATGGCATGTGTGTTTTGGGTTAGGTTGTTTGGTTGCATTGGGGTTGTCCAGGTTGGGGAACATCTGAAGGTGGTTGTATTAGAGCTTCCTCCTGAGTCTGGGTTCTCCTGTCCATCTCTCTTTCCTCCTTTTGTCTCTGTACCCTCTCTTTCAGTTTCTGTCTTTCTTCCCGTGTTCTGTCGCGGTCGAGATACACCCTCCGGTACTCTGACATATCCCTTAGTGTGTGTGTGTGTGTGTGTGTGTGTGTGTGGGACTACACGTACATCTACCTTGGCTGATACCTATCTCCAATACACCAGGGAGGAAGGAGAGGCTTTGTATATAGTAGTATGTCATTGAAGTCAGCTAGGCCTGTATACCATGTACATGTACTTGTAGTAAATAGATATTATTATTATTATTATTATTATTATTATTATTATTAAGTGCAAAGAAAGCCACTGTCATGCCGAGGCATTTTGGGCAGATATGTTTGTTCCCATAGGCTTGGAGACCCTTGGCTCATGGGAAAAGAGTGCATCTAAGTTCCTTAAGGAGCTGGGCAAAAGACTCATCAGGGTAACTAGGGATCCCAGGGCAGCTAGTTTTCTGTTCCAGTGACTCAGCGTTGCTGTTCAGAGGGGTAATGCCTGTTGTATTTTGGGTACACGCCCCAGCTCTGAGGAGCTGGATGAGATTTTCGCATTATAATCAGTGAAAAACACGTAACAATATGTACTAGACATGTATCTCTCACACCTCGTGTACTGTATATGCTATCTTTATATCAACAATGTATCTCTTAAATCTTTTGTATCATATTATGTAATAAAATATACCTATTGGTAAATATAAATATAATATAATATAATATAAATATAAATATAAATATATAAATATATACGTATATATATATATATATATATATATATATATATATATATATATATATATATATATATATATATATATATATATACTATATATATATATATATATATATATATATATATATATATATATATATATATATATATATATATACATATACAGTGGTACCTCGAGTTACGATGGTCCCAAAATCGCCCTTTTATGTAAGTTTATTTTTTTAAATGCTTTTGTAAGTATATTTTGGGGGTGTAAAAGGACTAGTCTATTTTACATTATTCCTTATGGGGATAAATTCGTTTGGTAATGGCATTGAACAGCATTCTCGAACGAAAAATATCGTAACTCGAGGTACCACTGTACATATATATATATACATATATATATATATATATATATATATATATATATATATATATATATATATATATATATATATATATATATACATGTATATATATATATATACATATATATATATATATACATATATATATATATATATATACATATATATATATATAATATATATATATATATATATATATATATATATATACATATATATATATATATACATATATATATATATATATATACATATATATATATATATATATATACATATATATATATATATATACATATATATATATATATATATATATACATATATATATATGTACACAGATAAAGATCGCAGTCAGCAGGACTCGATACTGTACTGCAGATGGTCAAGATTCCCAGGCAGCACTTTTATCAACTCAGCCACGAATGCCACATTGACTGGGCAGCCTGGTTCACAAGCCATGTTTCTTTTCCAGCCCGGCACGTCAGTGAGCCTCAGGCATGGATTCAAGCTATTTCAATCTCCTGTATGTTCTGACCTCTCAAGCTATTTTTACATCAATGCACCATGCAGAAACAAGCGGGTATATACGAGAAAGATAAAGCGCTGCCTGGAAATCTTGACCATCCCCAGTAGCAGTATCGAGTTCTGTTAACTGCGATCTTTCTCTGTATATACCCGCTTGTTTCTGCGTAGTGCATTGATATATATAGTTTGTCCTCGAGTTACAATGGTCCCAAAATGCCCTTTTATGTAAGTTTATTTTTTTTAAAAGCTTTGTAAGTATATTTTGGGGGTGTAAAGGACTAGTCTATTTTACATTATTCCTTATGGGGATAAATTCGTTTGGTAATGGCACTTGAACAGCATTCTCGAACGAAAATATTAACTCGAGGTACCACTGTATATATATATATATATATATATACAATGGTACCTTGAGTTCTGATGGTCCCCAAAATCGCCCTTTATGTAAGTTTATTTTTAAATGCTTTTGTAAGTATATTTTGGGGTGTAAAAGGACTAGTCTATTTTACATTATTCCTTATGGGATAAATTGTTTTAATGCATTGAACAGCATTCTCGAACGAAAATAGTAACTCGAGGTACCACTGTATATATATATATATATATATATATATATATATATATATATATATATATATATATATACATATATATATATATATACATATATATACAAAATATATATATATACATATATATACATATATATATTATATATATATATATACATATATATATATATATACATATATATATATATACATATATATATATATACATATATATACAGTGGTACCTCGAGTTATTATTTTTTCGTTCGAGAATCCTGTTCAAGTGCCATTACCAAACAATTTATCCCCATAAGGAATAATGTAAAATTAAACTAGTCCTTTTTACCAAAAATACTTACAAAAGCATTTTAAAAATAAAACTTACATAAAGGGGCGATTTTGGGACCATCATAACTCGAGGTACCACTGTATATATATATATATACATATATATATATACATACATATACAATATATATATATACAATATATATATATACATATATATACAGTGGTACCCCGACTTTACGATATTTTTTCATTCCAGAATGCTGTTCAAGTGCCATTACCAAACGAATTTATCTCCATAAAAATGATGTAAAATAGACTAGTCCTTTTAGACCCCCAAAAGTACACTTACAAAAGCATCTAAAAAATAAACTTACATAAAAGGGTGAGTTTGGGGATATCGTAATGGGTACCACTGTATATATATACAGTGGACCCCGGTGTTCGTCCATTTTTCGTAACAGAATGCTGTTCAAGTGCCATTACCAACCGAATTTATTCCCCTAAGAAATAATGTAAAGTAGACT